>LTAE01002775.1:31094-43220 GCA_001647135.1 Pontederia paniculata | reverse complement strand
AAAACAATAATAATAATAATAATAATAATAATAATAATAATAATAATAATAATAATAATAATAATAATAATAATAATTCACATATTTTAACATGAAATTACTTATAATTTTGAGTAAATAAAGTTTCGAGAATTTCTTTAATTAAGATTTCGAATAGTTTTAAGTAGAAAATATGTACTATTATATACGCCCACTTTACTCATCTTTGTGCAATAAGAAAACTAACTCGGGATAGAATTAGGACAAACAGTTAAGAGGTTGGAATACTAATATGGATTTAGCATAAATGATAAAAAGATCTAAGAGAAAAAAGTATTATGAAGACGATTAAAATGTAATGATTCTTAAACTTTTAAAATGATATTATTTCACATTTGAATATTAAAATTAATATCAAGTAATTTTGTTTAAAAAAACTTTTATTTTGGTAAAATGTTTGGGAGTTTCGAGAACAAAAACGTTATGAAGATGACTAAAATATATTTAAATAAATAAATTAATATCAAATTATATATATATATTATATAATTTTTTTGGAAGCAAATAATTGTTAAGAGATATTCCACCGAGCACAAAAATTGTAAACTATAAATAAAAAATAAAGTATCATCATTAAAAGGTGTTGTAAATAATAATTCTTATTCATAATCTTTTTCATGCTCTAGATATTAAGATTTATATTATACTGTACATTATGAGTTTGAAAATTAATCAGTTTTTTTTGTTAATTTCAAATTATTAATCATCAGCCAAATTTATGCTTATACATTATTAAATAATTAACATTAAAATTGGATAAAATATATTATTAACTTATTAATTTGATTATTATTACTACTCACCAATCAAAAGGGTCACGTTTATTACTAAAAATATAGAGAGATATTATTTCCATAAATGTACATCTTGACCATATAATATACATATATGGTTACTATTCCATTTTAAAAAGTTTGGGAGGGGCCAAAAGGAGTAAAATTAGCTAATATATACGCATTACTTTCTATAAATATACATTTATGTCATATATATACCATTATAGTAATTAGCTAATAAAGGGAAAAAAAGCTCATGGTGAGAAATAACTTTGAGATTATCCAGAAACAAAATGATATTGATAGAAGTTTCTTTACATGGTTGGTCGATGTTTTCCAATTTCCATCAAATAAAATTATTCTCAAGGGTACTTAGGCATCCTTATTTCTGAAATTATTATTTTTTAATTATTGGGAAGAAGGCCTAGGATTTAAAAAAACAGAAATATATATAAATAAAATCGATATGGCTAACCCCCAAACATGAGATATATACTTAATGCCGGAACTCTCCATTTTCGGTATAAAAATTAAAATATCCAAAGGAATCTTAATTTTTTTTTCAAAAATTGTCCAAAGAGGTCTTAAAGTTTCCAAAATATGAAAATAGTCTTATCTTTAAAATGACAATTTAAATATTTTCACACTTCTTAAACCTTTTCGAAATTGTCCAGAGATATGATTCGTAATATGTTTTGTAATCCCAAATTAATTCTAACATTTGATAATTTCTTTTTAGAAAAAAGAAAAGGGCCAAGACATGTCTACCTAAACTTTGTTCCGGTGTCCAAAACAAACTAAACCAAAAGCCAAGTTTCCAACCCCCACTTTCTCTTGTACGTTATTACATTGCATCCCCCACCACCTTGACCTCTAACGAACGTGTTTTCCTTGGACTCCACCTCTCTCTCTCTCTCTCTCTCTCTCTCTCTACAAATACAGATGGGCGCCTCTTCTTAATCTTATACCACCTCTCTCTCTCTCTCTCTCTCTTTTCTCTGGCCTACAAATACACCTCTTCTTTAAGATTACACCATATCTCTCTCTCTCTCTCTCTCTCTCTCTCTCTCTCTCTCTCTCTCTCTCTCAGAACCAAGGAACAAAGGATCCTTGTAGGAAGCGAAACTTTCTCCCCTCCTCGATCCCTGTCTTGCTTTGTCGTGTGTCTGCAGTGAGCGGAGATGTGCTGCTGCTGTCCGAGCAGGGTGTGCTGCCTCTGCTTCCTGTTGGTTCTGATCCTCGCCCTCATCGGCTTCGTATTCGGGTTCGGCGTCTTCGCCCATGGCTTCCACAAGCTCAAGGACACCTTCCACCTCCAGAACTCCTCCCAACACGACGACACTGCCGCCTTCTTCCAGCAGCACAGGCCCTTCCTCGGCGCGCCCGCGCATCTCTGAAGCAGCCACCCCAAGCCTTCCTCCTCCTCATCCTCCGCTAGCTCTACATGCATGTGATCTGATCCTCTAGTTCTATAAATTTATTTTTTCTTATATAAAGTTCTTTTTTGTTTCTTTTACTAGATCAAATGTGGTAGCTCTAGAGATTCGACATCCTTATTCTTTCTTGTGTGGATCTGATTAAGATTTATGATCTGAATACGGAGTTGTATTGCTGTTTGAGCAACAACAAGCGATTATGATTCTTCTCGTTTATTTTGTCAGCCGCACATAAATCAAAATTATGTTTTGTTTGTAATCTACATTGTAGTGTTGTGGCATTAATTTCGTAAGCTTTTGTGGTTACAAGTGGTGATTGTATTTACTATATATATAACAGTAATAAGTAATAATGAGTGCGTTACCTAAAACATTGACTAGCCGTTGTAAAGATGACGAAGGCAATAAAGTGTGGTTAATTGGGGGGACGACAAATATTATAAGCTGGCCAAAGGAAAAGGAGTGGTTGATGTTGCTTTTGGTGCACCTTTTTCTGGGATCAAACTTGACCAGTTGACCTCTTCTGTCCCTCACATTATCCATGTGAATAAAGCGTCCCATCTATTCGTGTTGTTTGAAGGCCTTTATCGGATTTGAAGTGTATGGAGTCACTTAACTTTGGTAAAAATTATTGTATAAGTCATTCAACTTCGGTCTTCAACCTCAACTTAGAGTATATCAATATTTAAGTCACTACTTCATTAAAATTTTAAATGATACCACTTGTTCAATAACATGTCATTTAATTTAAAATAATTCATCAAAATATTATTTTATTTTTGACAAAACTTATTAGATTGCCATTAGGATAAGATGTTCATGCTTTTAATAATTTGGCAGTATAGATGCGATCATTTTTTTTCAATTGTTGAATCCTAGTGTAGGAAATCTAACTTCTAGATGAATATAAAATATTTAAAATAATATAAAGTTAATTTTACTCATAATTTAATCAAAACACCTAAAATTTATTAAAGATGAAAGTGGCACGAGTCAGCTTACTTTTTTACATTAAAAAATCACTCAATTTTTTTAGGAACTTTTTTTTAATTCATTCAATCCTACTTATTCTTTGTGGCCATAAAATTTGATTAAATTTATATTTATGATACTATTAAAAAATATTTATTTAATTAGTCANTTTTTTAGGAACTTTTTTTTAATTCATTCAATCCTACTTATTCTTTGTGGCCATAAAATTTGATTAAATTTATATTTATGATACTATTAAAAAATATTTATTTAATTAGTCAAAAAATAAGGCACATAATTTAACATCATCATTTATAGTTTATCTACTTTATTTAAAGAAAAAAACTTGTATTGACATCGTTTACAAGTTAATTGAGTGAATTTATATATAAAATAATAATAATAATAATTTAAAAAAATTTAATTATATAGAATTTCATTAGGTCCCTCGGGCGAACTTTTTCATTTAAAAATTGCATGAATTTTTCTAGACATAAAAGAACTTATTTTTATGTCAGATAATTAAGGTCAAATTTTAGATTTTCAATTTTTAAAAAATAATTATTATATTAAAAAAATATAATTATTATATTATCTAAAATTTTAGGTATTCTAGACATCAAAGAAATTTATTTTTTCCATGAAGTCCCCGCTTTTCAATCGACTGCTCCTCCGCTAAGACATAATTTGAAAGTTAAATTTCCTACACTAGGATCCAAAGGTTGTAAAAAAACTGACCGCATCTATGCTGCCAATTTGTGAGAAATATAAAAGGACTATCTAATAATTTTTTTCAAAAAATAAAATAATATTTTGGTGACCTATTTTTAAATTAGATGATATGTCATTGAAGATGTGACACCATTTAAATTTTTAATAAAATAGTGACTTAAATATTGATATATTCTAAGTTGAATGATTTAAACGTTGAAGACCGAAGTTGGATGACTTATATAATGATTTTACCAAAGTTGAGTGTGCACTTCAAATCCGGCCTTTATCTTGTGTCAGTTGCCCTACAAAACAGCAAAAACGTCCATGGAACATGTTCCAATACCTGATCTGGCCAAAAAATGTGAGATGGCAAAACATTGTGATATGGAATGATAATAACGACTCTTAATTTTTTTTTCCTTTTACTTTCCTTCGGTATACAATAGGAATTTTCTTTATTTAACACGTGCTCTTATATAGGAATCTTTACATTTACTTTACTTTCTTAGACACCACAAATATAAGGAGGAAGTTTTTTTTCACCATTTATCTCAAAAGTCATTTTAGAAACTATTTTAGGTTCACAAGCTCAAGCAACAATATTAAGATCTTAGCTTATCGTATTATCAGCTAAACTCACAAAAAAGTTGAATCCTGAACTGAATTAGTTCAGGGACAATGTGTATTGTCTTCCGATGCCTTCCTTTATTCAGCAAACATGCACAACCGATCTTCAAAGGCACGGAAACTTCACCTGCCAACAAAGTCTCGGATCTCAGTGAACATGGCGAACAACCAACAAAATGCAAATCCAAATCCAAATAAATGTCAGAAACACGCCTTGTGCATCCACTAACACTCGGGCAAACCATGTATACGTCACCACTCTCTTCTACCATTGGTTGCATTACATTTCCCAACTTGCATGGAATCATGTCAAGAAGTCATCATTCGACGTGGATGAGATAAATATGAGAAGTTCAATGGCCACAGAAGCTTAAAAAGCATTTTTGAATCTCAATCATACCAGGACAAAAAGAAAATATAGCAAAACAAACACAATTGCACTTTACCAATCGAATGAGAGTAACTTTGAAGAACATACAGAAAATACACAACTAAAATTCAACTAGAAAAAGGATGAATATACAGAGACTATATGACAACATCATTTGGATACACTTAGCACTGCAGGTCAGAATGCCGGGAGAACTAACAACAACAAGGATATAAGTAATTGGATGAACAAATAACAAATAAGAACCATCATCCAATCGCACCAGAACATCTTGTTTAGAAGCCTAACTGCAACAACCACCAGGTTGGGAAGTGGACCCATCTCTTCCTCCAGATGGCCCTGGAATTCCTCCATAACCAACTTTGATTCCATAAGACTGCATGAACCACATATACGATTATATGCTGCTAAATATAGCATAAATGTAAACAGCGATGATAAGATTTTTCCCAGGGATGATTTGTTAATTAGCTTAATTGAAAGGCAGGCTTGGGTTTAGCTCGTATAATCATTAGAATAATAATAATCAAAGAGAATATAAATCTAAGAGTGAGCTCTGTCATTTTCAAGAAGTATCATCATTTTCCCAAATGGAATAATCCAAGAATATAAATCACCAAATGCATCAACAGCGTCATTTCTCCAATGTTGGATGATCATTAGTAGTGAACATGAAAGAGTTCACTCATGAACTTGGATTAGTAACAATATTTTAAAATCCTTTCTTTTTGAAAGGGTATTTTAAAATCCTTTTAACTGAAGAAACATTAGGGGGAAAGGAAGCACTAACTCCAGAGACAAATGCATAATGCCAGAAGTATCTTGAGGTGACTATAAGTATTTACTTCATTGGGAAGAAAGTTATATTAGTCAGAGTAAGCAGAATATTCAAAGGAAATCTGCAAAAGATATATTAATAGCCTGTTCTCAAGAAGGCTAAAAAATCTAAGAGATAAATCCTACCTCATTTGATACGTCAAAAACTCCATCCTGGATTTTCTTGTATATGGTAGCAGCAGTGTTGATAAAGGCCTAAAAAAAGGAAGACATGTGAAAAAAGGCATCAAACTTGAGGGAGAACCAATAATGAATGCCAATAGGACTAACCTCCTCCACATTTTGAGCAGTTTTTGCAGAGGCCTCCATGAAGATCAACCCATGCTCTTTTGCAAACTGTTCTCCTTCCTCGGTGCTCACAGCTCTTCTATGAGACAGGTCACATTTATTTCCGATTAGCATAATTGTCATATTAGCATTGGCATGTTGTCTTGCATCCTCAAGCCAGCTTGCCAGATGATTGAATGTCTCCCTTCTGCAATGTATTTATCAGTAAAGATCAAAAGACAAGGCACAATAACATATTCAGGATAAAGAAAAACAACATTACCTAGTGATATCATAGACAAGTAGTGCACCAGCAGCACCTCTATAGTAGGATCTGGTAATTGATCTAAAAGATTCCTGGCCAGCCTATCATTACAAAGAACGTCTGATCAGATTGACAAGATTGTTGTCGATGAAGATTTTTCAGAACATATACCAATCATCAGAACAAACAAAGTTAACAACCTAATTCTTTGATCAGAAAAATCAACAATCAGAATTATAATTAACCAAGAATTATATTTCAGAGCTTTGATGCGTTAATTCTGGTAATACAAGAGATTTAGTGACGCTTTATGTTCTAAAAGATCTCGCATAAAGTCAACCAAGAGAGTTGCTAGTAAATAGTATTTGCAATTTTGTTAAGCCCTCATCAAAAGAGAAATATTTACTAAGAATATAGCGTCAAACAGAAAAATGAGACACCTAATAGTGCCCCAATCTCAGTGTAAGAAACTCCTGTTGAACCAAAATTATTACTACAAGTACAGTTCTAATTATCTGCTTGGACAACCAGAAGTGAAATATTTTGAACTGGCAAAGAAAAACTATATCCTGGTAATATATAAAGCATAGTGGTGTTGAATAATTTCCAATTTATACTGATTCATAAGGCTATTTTGCTAATATAATTTTCTTTTTTCATAAAAAGTGAACAACTTCCAATACTGAGCACATAGAAGTAATTTGAAAATATCACAGAAAATTTGCTTGACAAGGTAAAACACATAACAAGACCAAAAGAATCAAGAAAACAAAACGACATCTTTTATAAGGAAAACAAAAGAACAGCTAGAATGTATAACAAACATATGAAAACATTCACTTGTCTCAGTGAAGGATTCGCATTAGCAAAATCTTGAACAGATACAATTTTCAGTTGCTCCTGCAATTGGAGGCAATCACGGGACAAGATAGTAAGTACCCATTTTGTCATTTTTTAGAATAGGGCTTATTTTGTCACTACTATAATAAAATAAGTACAATCCAACCAGAGGATTTTGCCCCTACTTTGGTTACTCGACAAATAGATTCAGTGCATTTTACATCAAGCATATGGAAAAGTTAACAGTGAGCTTGAATAGCATTATAACATGACGCATTGCCAAAAAGTAGTTTGCTTGAATAATTGATTTCAGGCAAAAAAAAAAGTTATTCCACATGCATAACTACTCCAATGTTAGATAAATTTAAGATAGATGGTTAATATTTGGAAGAGTAAATCTTTAAACGGAAAAAAGTTACAAATAATAAGAAAATGATAAGCCTAGTCGAACCAACCGTGTCCCAGATCTGTAACTTGATTGGCTTGTTGTCAATTGTTATCATCCTGGCCCCGAATTCAACACCAATTGTCAAGTCATGCACAGGTTGGAAACGCTTGTCAGTGAACTGCAAAAGAAGACATGATTTCCCCACCCCTGCATGAAACAGAGAAAAGCAACAATAACTTGTTATAATGAACTGCCACCATGTAAGGTCAGTATGCTTCGAATTAGAATATTCAACATACACATAGATAACTACAATAAATAAAATGTTTGGTTTAGACCTATAATTAGCTAAGCACATAATTTCATAAGGCGTATATCAACAATGGGGCATCTTGATTCTGCACCGATAGCAACAAAATCAAGTGTTCGGAAACAGAAGTAAAACAAATTAAGATCCGTCCCACATTTGCGTAGCATTTGTACTTGTACATTACACTAAATGCTGTCACACAGCATGTCGATTCGAGTCAAGGAACCATAAACCAGTTAACATAAATATAATACTTTGATCAACATTTCTCTAGTTACTAAAATCACGCTGCAACATAAGCAACTCCAACGAACCCTAAACCACGAATAGGAATCCAAGTCATTCCATTGCAAACCAGCTCCACGCCTCCTTTCCACCGGCATCGCGATCTAACTCTACACCTACGGGATCATCGCAAGAAACAAACCTCGCCGATACATCAAAAAAGGGAACACTAGTTTCAATCGAACAATTGAACCAAAACGGAGAATTCGCTCACCTGTGTCGCCGATGATGATGTACTTGAAGAGGTAAGCATAAGACATCGTCGCCGGCCGATACTAAAGATCCCCCCAGTTCGACAAATCCAACAACGGCGAGTAGAAGAAGAACAAGAAAACCAACTCAAAATCAAGCGAATCAAACTTCTTGGATCAAATGGGAAGTAGAAAGAAAAAACGATCGAATTATTCCTTTTTCTTTGTGATGGCGATCGAATTGGGGGTTTCAAAATGATTAATTCGAGTCGAGAAAAGAGGGGAGACGCGGCAACACTTTGATGGGCCTTGTTCTCGCCTTTTATAAATGGACCGGGCCTTTGAAAATTGAGGTAATCGTATGGAAGTCGATACATCATTTGGGCTTTAAATTGACACTTTGATTAATTGTCGAGCTGTCGGGCCCAACAACAACGTTTGAGGCTTGAGCCTGCATCTAAATCGGGCTTCTTGGCCCATTAAGCATCTCAACGGTCTCCCAAGTTGTTATCTAATATGTGTCACAGAATTAAATCTCTATCTTGGTTGACATTAGTAGAATAGAGATAACGAAAATTAATAGTTATGAGTTTAATTTATAGAGTCATCAATTTAATTAGAGAAATATCATTATGCTCTTTATCTCGATTCTAAATTAGTAAGATGCTAATAATTCTGAACACTAATGATCTCGAGCGGGTAAAAAAATAAATAAATCCCTACCTTATATAACAAGTGATCATTAGGGATATGAAACTTAGGGCATAGTGTACCTCCCTCTCATGGACAAAAAAATATTGAATTCTATTTCATTCTCATTAATGAACACGTGTTCGATTTTACTTTGTATTAGGGCCATGTCCATTGTAATTCGAAAAATAATATTTGATATTTTACGACCAAGTGAGAATCAATAAATCTAGTTACCATTTAAAGACCTCGTGAAAGATTACCAAAATTCAAAAGTTTAGCGATTCATGTTTGAGTTTTTAGGCCTTAGTCGAGTCCTGGTAAGCTTTCTACATGCTAGAGTTATGTCGAAAATAGTTCAATCTTTATTCACAAACCATTTGATTAGGAGGAACTTTGTAGGGACACACAGGATTGAGCTTCATGTTCTATTATATATTGGAGTGCTCAATGGGAGTCACAATAGAATATGCTGCAGGAAGAATTCAGCAAAGAGAACTAACTTTCCTTAGGAAGAATATTAATTTGTGTGGCATCAGTTCAACCAACAATAATTAGTATTAGGCAGCTGCTGTTGCAGATTATTGAAATGGAGATGTGGTGGAGATATTGTTTTACAGATAAGACTCACCAGGCAAGTTGATATTTGAGCACACAACATGCAGCTAGTCTAAGCCACTTATCTGGCATCTTTGAGAAATCAAATGCAGCCTAATCTCTACCAAAATTAACTTCCATTGGACACTCCAAATCAGCCTATGCAACAGTAGAAATTCATGGAATATTTGCCCATAGACCTACACATGAATCACATTTATTTTAGTAGAATCCATGGGCAATCAACACACCAAAGGGAGAAAAAAAAATCTTATTTTTGGATGAACTATGTGAGTACTGCAAGAGCTCCATTGGAGCCTCCATCACATCCCTGCCCAACTTTTATCTCCACTGAGAAGCCATAAGAGTATACAAAATTTTCACCACCTTTGAAGCACATCAAGGGAACACAAGGATTAGGTTCCTAGACAGAGGCATAATTAAAGGTAAAGTGCTGGATGAACTGCCATCTTTTGTATTTATGAACTGCCATTGGCGATCCATCACATCCACAAAGTTTTGTAACTTGTGAGGCATGAAGAACTTGGGAATCAGATCGAGAGAGTTGAGACATTAATAATAACTGCTATTAGGTACTTGTGAAACACTAAAAAATAAGGGTCCATTGGAGAGCTTCTAATCATCAACTAGTTAGCCATGCATGGAAGCACTTTACAAATAGATATAATTAAGTGTCAACTATATGTAACAAGCTAAAGCAACTGCTTTTGCTTTCCTTCATCATGCACGCGACTCCATTTGGTGACATCACTAACCAATACATATACTAGTATACCATTTGCTAGTGAACAATTTTATATGTGATGAGCTGATAATCTTTTCCCAAAAGTTTTAATTGTTGTATCACTAGGAAATTTTGTAGGCTATTTGAGGGCTGTTAAAGATTAATAATTTTGCTCAATCTTGAACTTTATATATAATGCATCTTCAAACATTGGAATCCGTCCATGCCCGCGCCTTGGCTGCCGTTTCTTCCGGCATACCTCCATAATTGTGGAGCTTTCTCGCGGTTCAACATTGCCACTAGTAGAATGGTTTATCGTCTCCACTTTGATGAACACTTAAGTCACCTACAACATTAATGACTATACGCACAAGTGTAATATACCATATCTACATACCATCTACCATACATGGCAATGGGGAATACACTAATTGTTTCTCAATACATTGACAAAAGCTCCACACGTGAATCGTTTCACAATAAATAGAAGCATCATCAGTTGATGTTATATATTCCTAATATGCACCAAATGACTAATAATTCCGGAGCTCCTTTTGAAGATGCATGTTATGGAACTTTATTCTTCATGCAAGTAGCTTGGAAAAAGGATGTGAAGAAAATTTATGTGATGTTGGCAGTCCACCAACCTCTCTTCTCCTTTTGTTAACCAAAGAAAAGAACAACTACAAGAATCCCAAGTCATAATCACAACACTAGAAAGTGAACAACCCTTTCAAATATGCCATTACAGATCCCTTAATTGCAAACTTGTCAATGGGATTGCTTTATGTAGGGCGTACTGCGAACTCGTATCTTTTGAACTAGTGGACTAGTAGAGTATTTAATCGAATGTTCTAGAGGCCTAGAGGAAGAGGGGGATGCATTTGAGCTATATATATATATATTCTAAGCTCAAAACCAAAATATATAAATATATATATGATTGCATGATTATATCTAAAGTGGGAATATATAGCATCCATGGCACTTAGTTTAGAGGATGATACTTGTCCCATAATTTATTTGATATCTTTTTTGTATAAAGTATTAACAATTAAGTCTGTCCTTAATAAGAGCACTTTTTTCTAAATTTGATCGTCCATAATTTAGTATGAAGTTTAAACTACTTTTTTTCACTTGAGCAAGTTTATTCTTACTCACATGGTAAAAGTGAAATCATAATAAGAAAGAAAATTATGTCATGAATTTATACACCATACTTTTCTTTTCTCACTTCATTTTCCATTTCCTTTTCGATGAAAGCAAGATTTGATCCTAGCTAGCATGTTACTACTTCATAGCTGAATCAGCTAGCTACAAATAGACCTCTTAAACTATCTCAAAATACAAGAGAGAAGAAGAAATGATGTGGCATGTCCTTTTCTATTGATCATATTTTGGTTGGATGATTATTAATTTTAGTGTCCAACTTTAAGAGTGTTTATATTTTATATTTTTAATTACTTTATTATCTATAATAGATCTCTCTCTTATATAGAAATGCTTTAAAAAATTGACATCATTTCAAACAATTGAAATAGGCAACAAAGAAAGTAATACATGCACAAATACTCATATCGGCAGTAGGGCATGCCTAATGACTTGTTTAGTCTCCAATGACATAAACATGAATACAGGTTTTGAGGTAGAACAAAGAGAGATTAAAGTGGAATGTGTTATTCAATTATAACCTCTGAGAGAGAGAGCGAGAGAGAGAGAGAGAGAGAGAGAGAGAGAGAGAGAGAGAGAGTGCTTG
>LTAE01002775.1:10636-25626 GCA_001647135.1 Pontederia paniculata | reverse complement strand
TCAAACTAAATTAAATTTAACCTTCAAATTAAATTATTTTTTAAAAAATCGAATAATCGGATTAAGTTCATTCAGATTGAAATTTTTTTTACTTCTACCCGATGACCTTGATCAGATCAAGATTAGGTCTGACCGGATAAGAAAATCAAATCGACCCAACTAAGTTTGGATATATTCGGGTCGGATTCATCATGTTGATCATCCCTAGTTGCGACCTCCTTTTATTGCTCGAGAAGCACATGGTTTTTTTTCTTATTTTATTTGATTTTTAAGGGCAAAAGTAATATTTAATAAGTATAATAAATCAAGATTAACAAAATGCTAGATAAGGAGAATGATAGATGGACTAATGCATTCAATTTAATTCTATCCAATTTCGTTATTCAGGATTAAATTTATTTTTTATGGTAGTTTAAAAAATAATCCTTAACAACCAGATATTTAAGTGTAACTTCTTATGTATATACATATTATAATAATTGACAACTGAATGGAACATGAATATATATATATATATATATATATATATATATATATATATAGGATAAAGTTTGTATGGTGTATCATAGGACCTATGCACGAGGAGAGGGATCACATCATTCATATTTGTGACCCCCAAATTTAGGAGGAGGTGGGTCTGTCCTCATTTTTTTTAATTTGCTTTGACATCAAGCGTCCCCTGATCTCCGCTGACCAGGAGCTGCATGACTAGTCCCCACCTACACAGTGAAGAACATGCATGCAGACACTGAGCACCATAAATTGCTTATCCTTTTCTTTTCAACTAGATTTTCTTTATCAGTCATATTTTATTTTTTAGCACGTAGATTCTTGTGCTGAATTTTCTTTATATATGTAAGAGAAAGAGATAAAAGCAATTAATCTCTCTTCTAATGAAGGAAAAGAGAGTTAGTCATTCAATATCAGTTTTGTTAGAATGATTTAGAATTTTGATTACTCCTCATATCCTAAATGTTATAGTTGGAAATATAAATATATACAAATATTATTTTATCTATGAATTCTGTTTTTTTAATAACATTTCATTTATATCTTTTGTTAACTAGCATTTCATGAAAGCAATAATGCTAACGAATTTCTATGTTTTCTATTACTTTGATCAGGATTGTTAACCATAATTTACCGAAAAATATCGTTAACCGCAATTGGCATAAAAAGTGAACTAATAATCGGCGTGTTTGGTGACCCATTTTTCGGTTAGAAAAAAAGTCGATGACCTTAATGCATGAGAAGTAAATTAAATATGAAGAGACAAAAGTTAATAATAAAAAATCGAACTTATCGCCTTTTTATTTAAAGCGACTTCTTCACCTCATTATTCATGCAGTTTATAACCTTTCATTTTGAAACTATATATAATTTGTTAATCTTATATATTTTTCTAATTTGATCTATTTATTGTATATTCTTTGTCTCACAAGTCACAAAGATGTATCCAAATAATTGGTGTATTTATAACTTGCTATTGTATCGGATATAGTTGTCGACAAAAAAAGTATGAATACAAAAAGAAAGATGTCCCTTTGACCAAAAATGGAGTCAAAATATGAATCGTTGCTCTTAATTGTTTGTCTCCTTTGCATGCACCTAAGCATTCATTCATGCAGCTTCATGAGCAACCCTCCATGTCAAATCAAACTTAGCTTTTTGAACCATGAAACAAAAAACAGTGCATGGGCGCAGTTGATTGCTTGGATACTCCCACGGGTTTTATGGAAATTGACATGACTCACTGTGGTCCTTTATATATATATATATACATATATATATATATATATATATATATATATATATATATGCCTTCTTTCTCTCTCCTTTCCTTTATTTGGCTAACCCTCGACTTGACCCTGATGCAATATTGCCAAGCTCCAATCAGTACTCACATGGTTTTGAGAATTAGATATGGGTGAGGTGAAGTGATTTAAACCCACAGAGGCATATCACTTTAATTTGACTACACTATTGATAGGTTCACATGCTATAGATATGAATCACTGTTGAGATGATCTTATGATACTATCACTCGTACTAAGATTCACGTTTAATTTAAATTTTGAAACAAAAGGTGAGAAATGACTTTAAATAGTTTGTCGTTCTTAAAATTATGAAAATAATTCATTAGGTAGATGCAATCTTTTAATAGATCTCCAAAATAATCAGTACATGTAGTTAAAGTTTAAGGCAATTGAACTTTTGTTTTTTTAATATTCATCATTTGTTTCATTGTCGTGGATAATCGTTTCGACAAATCTGTTTATTGTCCCATAAAATAAATAAATAAATAATGCTAAAAATAAGACATAGTTAGGCCCTTTTCCTCATAATTCATATTTTGAACAACTAATAATGAATGGTTTCACATATGTCCACTGCAGTTGATAAAAAGCTAAATTCTTCATTGATTGTCTCTTTCATATTATATCATACCAAACATCAATCCTTATATGGTATTGATGTGAAAAAAATATAGCAAAATTGCTAACAAGTGTCATAGTCACATTAAGTAATAAATAATGAATATGGTATTGATGTGAAAAAAAAAATATAGCAAAATTGCTAGCAAGTGTCGTAGTCAGATTAAGTAATAAATAATGAATATAACCCTTGAGAACTAGTTTAACTTCTCTTCTATCTTTAGTAGTTGATGAGAAGAAAAAAGATTCAAGTATATAACAAAATCAAATAAAATAAATAGGAAAAGTTTGTGAGTTAAATAGCCGGATCAAATTATGAAGATATGTTAGGGTAATGGCTTCATATCCCTGCCATTATCATTTTGAATTAGCAACAAAATCAATCCAAACTATTACCATGAAAAGAATGCTTTCAAGTATAGGATTGACCAAATGCATAACTACTTAGATTAAACCACTTCAATCGAATCGACTCTGATCTATCTGAAATAAGATGTGCTATCTTTGCGAACCTCGGTTATTGATCACTAAATCAAGTTAATTAACAATAAATAAATCCTAATATTCAATCGAATTGTTAAAATAGGACACGCAGTGCTATCAAAATTAGCTCGGGTTGTAGATGAACACCCTAGGTTGCAAATCAAAGCAATATGAATCTACATCAATCATCATTAGTTAAAATTAATACTAAGAATATATCAAACTAAGATCAAAAGTATTAAGAACTAACATAACATGTTCACAAAGTGTAGAATATAAAAAAATGAGTCAATTATAGGTTCAATTTGATTTATCCCTAACAACTAAATTACTTCATTCACGAGAATTACACATCAAAATTTAACTTGGAATTGAAGAACAAACTCTCAAGGCACACATGAAGCCTCTGCAATCGATCTCAACTGAGTAGATTTTGTAGAACGAACAACCAAACCCCTTGAATTGCTGAATGCGACTAGAAACTCTACTCTTCTCAAAGGGCTGTGGCACAAAAACACCAAGATCATGCATTCCTCTTAAGGGTCTTCTACAGGCATAATTTCGGGAAGGATTAACCCTTAGGCCTTGTTTGGATTGAGGTATTAAGGGGAATAAAGTGGAAGATGAGTGTGTGATGTTAATTAAATCATATTTGGATAAAAAAATATAAAAATCATATGGGGTTTGAAGGAACGAGTCACATCATCAAACTCCAAATATTTCATTCCACCAAATTGATGAAAGTAGAGTGAATGAAATTTTTTAGACAAAACTATCCATTTAAATAATTTTCTAAAATTATATCATAGTTCATTTAAAATGATATATTTTCTTATATTATTTTAATTTATAATAGAAAAAATATTTGACTTGAGTTCATTTTTTGATTTAAATTTTTTTCTATCTTATTTTATAATTATTTAATACTTACATTTGTTTAACTTTTATTCATTCACATTTATTTTTTTCGGACTAATTTTTTATCATATTTTAAATCTATCAAATGCCATCATAATTTTTTTTTTCAAATTATTTATTTTTTTATTGAATTTGAGATAAATAATTATTTTTATGATCATTTTTACTTTAGCATCTTAATGTATTATCATTTGAACAATATTTTTTATTTATGTAATGATAATATTATTTTTTTCACTCTTTTTATATTTATCTATCATCTTTGATCTTTTTTATTTTTATTTCAAAAACATAAAAAAGATAAAAATATTATGAAAGAAATAAAATACATTGAGAGAAAAACAACACTAAAAATAAGAGGAAAAAATATATAAAAAGATATAAATAATAAATAATAAATATTATAATAAATTAAATAAATATATAATAATATTATATTTATTAAGGGTCATAAATAGTAATATATAATAAAATGTATAAATGATTTTTATTTAAATTATTCAAACATGTCATGATTTAGTTTAACCTATTCACCACCATAAAATTTTATCCAAACATGAATTTAATAATAATCAATCACACTTCACCACACTCCACCATGCTACCATACTTCACCATCTCATATCACCCCTCTATTAGTTAATTCTCAATCAAAGCCTTAAAATTTTGAGTCGGGCCGAATTAAGATTCTTGTAAAACACGTTAATGAATCTCAGCCGTCGAACCCACCACATCTAATCAAATCAAAACAATTAGGGTTATTATGAAATAACCCGAGTTGGCATACCTCAAAACGACATACATCAAATTATTAGATAATAATAATTTAACTAATGACATACCTCGAAATGACTTGGATTACTTAAGTTGCCAAGCTCGATTTGCTTCAAAATGTGATTTATTGAGCATGTGCAAAATGACTCGGATTGGCAATGAAAATGACCCATTTTGTCTATAGTTAATTCGTCATGCTTGAATTTGGCTCCAATATATCGATTTGATCTAACAGCTCATTACGATTCGATTTTAAGATAAATCCTAAAATTAAAGTATGCAATGGTCAAAACTACAAAAAATGGTCTAAATGTTATATATATTTATATATATATATGTTATCCACGTCCCTTTAGAGAAAAATGACATGCCAAAGCCATAGCAAACCCCGCTTAGCCAATGTTTGAGCATGACACTAATTGATTGGAAGAATTGCATCTTTGAACCATGTTATGATGTCTCAAAATCAAATCTTAGAATAGTCATTGTGCGAGAAGTTTAAGCTTTTATATATGCTTCTTACTTAGAATTGAATAAGTTAAAAGCTAGTAACTTTTTGAATATCAAAGCTACAGTGGGAAAAAAAATAGTTGGTGCACCTACAACAAAATCTCAATCATGCTTGTAACAAAAGAAACATAAGACGGAAAGAAGATTTTCATGATTACTCTTAATTAAAAGAGACATTCATAGGTATCCAATAGAGATTAATAAGAAAAGAAAAATGATGAGGTTAATGTGTGGACCTCTAGATTTAATTGTTCTCACTCATTATTTTTTCTTCTGTTCTTTAAACTGCATTATATTTTATAGTTCAACCAGCTCCTCGATGAGGTTAAGGTGGACCTATATATGTGTACCGAGTGCCTGCTAACTCGTGCGGCTCTTTAAATAATTGTCCACCCACATTGAAAAATGCAACATGAAGCACCTTATAACATGACAACAATTAAATACTGTGCCAGTTAGTAGTATAAAGTAGCAGCACTAGCTAGGAGCAGCAACAGCAGCTTAGGGTAGAACACAAGGCGAGGAAACGAGGCAGGTTTGGTCGGAGGTGTATTGATGACATAATTCCAAGTATTGAACACTGAAACACCAAGTGATGGATTGAACATGATTAACAAGTTTACTTAGAAATGAGACAATTTTGAGATCAAATGTATTTTACTTACAAATGATTCAGATAGCTGAACACTACCCTTGCAAAGCGTTTGCAGTATACATATATCATTTCCTATATTTTAATTATATGGTTATATTATGTGGCAAAAATAGATTAAAAATGATGATTAGTTATATTATTGCACATACAAATTTTTCACAATGAAAAGGATAGTATCAGTTTCATTCAGGACCAGGTATATGGATGATGGAGTTTTAGAAGAAAAAAAAACTATCATGTAGATATATGTGTATATATAAATAATGTGGGAAAAAGGTTGAGCCATATATATATAATCAGGGCATGAGCTGTAATTCGATGAAATGGTGATGGCCATGCACCTGTTCCAAGTTTTGTCAACTGGTCCATGGAGAGGGAGGAGGGGGTACGAAATTTGACAAACGTAACGAATAGAAAAGGAAAAGAAAAGAAAAGTTGTGTCATTTCTCTCTACATGTGTGCGTATAAGTATGGATATATGCCCCAAGAGTTAAGATGCCTAGATGCTAAGGCTACATGGCCTTTGATATCATTTCCTAGGCTTCAGAGGAAAGCTAACTCAGCAGCATTGCTGCAGCAAGCACAACAAGCTGCCAAAAGCCTGCTTTGAACCCTCTCTCCCTCCCCCTCCCCTCCATAAGCTCCTTCAATGGTGCTGTTTGTATATATAGACCACAGAGGAGGAGGCATGTGAGAGCTGCTCCTGCTGCTGCTTCCAAGTGCGTGTGCATATTTAATGCATGGTGGTGCTTGTGTGATGATGGTGGTGGTGGTGGTTGTGGGTGGTCTTCTTCCTCTTGTGGTGTCTGTTGGATTGCTTGGCCTGCTGCTGGTTCTTCTGTTGCTGCTGGACCATTTCCTCCCCTTGCTCCTGAATCTTGGAGACGCTCCGAGGGGGAGCTTTGGATGGCCTCTCTTCGGCGAGACCTTGAGGTTCTTGAGCCCACACCCGTCGAGCGCCCTCGGGAGCTTCTTGGAGGACCATTGCTCTCGGTAATTTTCTTCCTCACTGCCAAGATCATTGTTTTAGTAGCAAACTCGAGCACTGATTTTTGCATATCATGCAGTTTGCATACTCTCTCTCTCTCTCTCTCTCTCTCTCTCTCTCATACACACACTTGTGCACACAAGTTCCACCTTGTGATGGGTTTCAGCTTTTCCACTGTTGCGCCTTTTTTTATATATGACCATTTGTTACTTTTCAATTCTAAGCCCCCAGTTGCAGAAAATAGCAGCTTTGCAGTCTATCTAGTCCAACATGTTAAAGAATGTTCTCTCTCTCTCTCTCTCTCTCTCTCTCTCTCTCTCTCTCTCACACACACACACACACACACACCCTTTTTTATATCATATGTCTGTCATACAATTTCATCTGTGCATTGGCTTCTGTATGTAGTGCTGTTCTTGAAAATGAACTCTTTTGAGCATAATGAAAGAAGAAACATCGCAATGCACGGTGCATGATCCATAAGTCACGCATGCATTGCATCTTGTGAGATGCATGATTCTTTGTTTGATCCAGGTATGGGAAGGTGTTCAAGTCTCACCTGTTCCTGACCCCGACCATAGTCTCGTGCGACCCGGAGCTGAACCAGTTCATACTCCAGAACGAGGAGAGGCTGTTCCAGTGCAGCTACCCGAAGCCCATCCACGGCATACTCGGCAAGGCCTCCATGCTCGTCGTCGTCGGCGACGCCCACAAGCGACTGAGGAACCTTGCCCTGACACTGGTCAACACGACCAAATCCAGAGCCGCGTATCTCAATGACATCGAGAGGATTGCCCTCCACATCATAGGCTCATGGCACGACAAAAATAGGGTCTTCTTCTGTGCAGAGGCCAGAAAGGTTAGTAATAGTATGATACGCGACGCATGGTCATTTTTTTTTTCTTACATTAAGCCAAGGGATCACTGCAATGCTGCTGTCTGTCGTCTTTTATCTGATCTGATAACTCTACTTGTTTGTTGCACAGTTCACGTTCAGTGTCATAGTGAAGCAAGTCCTTGGCTTGTCCACAGATGACCCAATGACCTCAAGAATTCTTGAAGACTTCCTAACATTTATGAGAGGCCTCATCTCCTTCCCTCTTTACATTCCAGGAACCCCTTACGCCAAAGCTGTTAAGGTTCGTGTCGTCTCTGTGTGTGTGTCTGTGTCTGTGCGCCTGTGCATGCAGCTGTTAGCTTTTGGTTTCTTCGCCTTCTTTTCTCCACAAAAGGAAACTTATTCCCTCGCTTTTCTTTTTCTTCTCTCCTGCTGCATCTTTACAGGCTAGAACGAGGATATCTTTAACGATCAAATCCATCATAGAGGAGAGGAGGAAGGAGGTTGGAGGAGATTCCAGCAAAAAGGGAGACTTCCTTGACGTGCTCCTGTCAACTAACAGCAGCTTGTGCGATGAAGAAAAGGTCAGCTTTATGCTGGACTCCCTACTGGGCGGCTACGAGACCACCTCCCTTTTGTTGGCTGCAGTTGTGCACTTCCTCGGGCGATCTCCATCAGCCATGGAGCAGCTCAAGGTAACAGCCACATTTTGCTTTATATTATATACCTCATGCACTTTGGTGTTCAGGAAAAAAATATGCCAAAAGAATTGGTGTTGAAAAGTGGCTCCTTGTGCTGTGCTATTTACAGTCAGAGCATGAGGCCATCAGAGCCTCCAAAGACAAGGACGACTACTTGAACACAGAGGATTACAAGAAAATGGAGTTCACCCAATGTGTAAGTTGCAGGAATCCTTCATCTAATGTTTTCTGTATTTTTCTCAGAGTTTGGTGATAGCTTGATGTCTGTGATCAGGTAATTAATGAAGCTTTGAGGTGTGGCAATATAGTCAAGTTTGTTCACAGAAAGGCTCTCAGGAACGTCAGATACAAAGGTGCTTCTCCACTTTTTCCGAGATCATTTTTAAAATTGGAATCTGTTTGCTCTTCACATGACCATGCAATGCAATCAGATTTAAGTATTGAGTTTTTCTTCCTCTTCTTGCTGAAAAGAAAATCCTTTCATTTGGGCAGGGTATCTGATTCCATGTGGTTGGAAGGTCCTACCAGTTTTCAGTGCAGTACATTTAGATCCCTCTCTCCATGCAAATGCCCAAGAGTTCCAACCATGGAGATGGGAGGTAAGGACCTGTGTGTGAATAATTTCATAGCAGCCATGCTTTAGGTCTCAATTCAGATATGTACAATTATATTCTGAACAAATTACTTTGGCACAATAAATGCATAAAACTTGTCCTGTGTCAAAATTAATGCCAAACTGGCCTTACAGTGCCTCTGTAGCAAAAAGTTAGCATGCTTTGCCAAATTTGATTTATTTGCTGTAGCTAGATAACCTTGATTTCTTATTTAAGAAAAAACGATGCACAGGGACAGAATCAAACAGCAGGCAAGAAATTCACCCCTTTTGGTGGTGGACCAAGGCTTTGCCCAGGATCTGAACTTGCCAAAGTGGAAGTTGCTTTCTTCATCCACCACCTTGTAGTCAATTTCAGGTAACTCCATTTGCATTAATTTCCTAAGGAAATTGAAGCACAAGTCATCAAAGTGTCATTGGGTTCTTATCAAAGTCCTGTTGTCTAGAGAACTTATATGTATACACACAAATAGGAGCAACTACTGGGTCAACTCAGTAAAAGTTCATAGTTCATAATTTACTTTTTCTCACAAGTACTGTTTTGGCTATATAAAGAGCAATCAGAGTTATATAAACTGTTCCAAATTGGAACTGAAGCACTGATCAGACAATTTGGAAAACATGAGCTAAAGCAATTTATGTTGTTGGTTGCTTGATTTTAAATGCTTGATCTTTAACATGTAGGTGGAAACCAGAAGGCGAAGACCTACCAATGGCTTATCCCTACGTTGAGTTCAAGAGAGGGCTGCCAATAAAGGTTGAGCCAATTTCTGGAACATGAACATTTCTACTGATTTTCTGGAAGGGGAGAGAGATAGAGAAGGGGACACCAATACAGTCTTCACCTCGTGCCAGAGTATGCCAACGAGCATCGCATGTCTACCTCTGGTTCAGGGCACCAATTTGGTGGATGCCCCAGGATCATGTTAATATTGTAACTGTGGTGCCATAAAATCACCTGTAATATCTTTTTCATCATCCAATCCAGTCAATTCTACAGTAATATGTGTTGTAAATAGAGCTTAAGATGATGGCGATTATCCTTCTCTGGACTAATTTGGAAGTTTGACTGGTTTCAATGTCGATCATTCACTAGAACAGCGTTCAAACTTTTTTGCTCCACCTGCAAATCTTCTTATGAACCGCAGAACTAAGATAGAATCATCTTTTTAGCGAAAGGAAGGTAGATTTTCTTAAGCAATTATTCTTGCTTTTCTTCTATTATCATGAAAAAAGGTTATACATCTTGTTCCTAAGCACCACTCTAGAGGGCATAGAAAGAACACTCCTAGTTTTACAGCCATTGGAGACAATTTCAAGCTCCCGTCTTCACTACTATGGGGCTTCTTACATAGTGCTTTCCATCTGACCATGTTAACTCCCCAAAGACATAGTCTCTGTTCAGGTTACTTCTTCTAGCCTTGAAATTAACAGTAAATTGCTTCTCTTCTCCCACTCTCTCAAATTTAAGGGTTGTTGGATTCACCGCCACAGAGATCCCCACAGGTTCTTGTACACGGACGACATAAGTCCCTGGCAAGTCCACGTTCTTCACAGTTCGAGTTACATTGAATGAGCCAGAGAGATTGGGGACAACAATCGAAGGATAGTTGAAGTCCTCCAACCTTGGAGGCGCTGCCGGGCATGAGTAAGGTTCCATGCTGAACGTAGCAATCTGGGTGGAGTTGTAGCCGAGTGCGCACAGGAAATCCAAGTAGTCCTTGACAGTGAGGTCATAGACGAGCCCAGGGTCCATGGCACGGTTCGGCTGGACGTGACCGGAGCCATAGCTGAATGGAGAGGCCCTCAGGAAGGACGAGTTGCTGATGGGTTCGTTTGCATTGTCTCTAACTCTGGCTGTACATGGGCTCTCCCGTATCAGAACATATTGCCATAAGTTGCACTTGGACTACCATGCAGGATGGATAAATACTTACCAGTGGTCATAATTGCTGACTTGATGGCCGAGGGACTCCATTCAGGATGAAGAGCCTTGAGGAGGCCGGCAATCCCCGCAACGTGAGGACAGGACATTGACGTTCCAGACTCGGAGTTGAAGAGGACTCGGCGCGCATCAAAGTCAAGACCTGTAGGTCCGACAGCTTCGCTATAGGCAGCAATGATGCTAACACCCGGGGCAGTGATATCAGGCTGCAAATTTACAAAGAGAACTGAATTGACATTGCTGAATTAAGATTCTATTCAGGAGAAATCATAGGTTTTTACAATACTCAACCTTGAGGATTTCAGGATTAACTATGTTGGGTCCCTGAGATGAGAAAGCCGCCATGAAAGGTGCCGGTTTGGTGCCAATACTTGTTTCCGGGCTTGTAATGTAGCCAAGCAAGGACCTGCACAAGAATGACCATGGAACAAAATGCATGAATTCCAATGTTTCTGAACAATGCATCAGAACATAAGAGGAGAAACAGAGCTCACTCGCTGGAGTTGAGGTAGGAAAACAGGGTGAGTCCATCAGAATAGGTAATGTGCGTTGCAGGAAGAACATGTGCATCTGCAATGATCTCATTCCCCGTGGACCGATCATTTGCAAGGACCATTCCGACTCCACCGGCTTGGCGAACCACCTCCCCCTTTGCTACCCTGGCACTGACGCCTCGAAGGCAAAGGACTATCCTCCCCTTTACCTTCTCAGGATCAAGGGACTTCGATAGACACAGCTTGCTGTTTTCAGAGTAAAATGAGATGAGTTAGCTCTTTACATTTGCCTTCTGTTTCAAGAAGCAAACCACTTCACAGCATGACCACATAACTTGATCCAATTCTTGCAGCATTCTCTAAAATTAATCATAAAAAACTTACTCTGATTCTTGCAGTTCTCTAGAACTAATAAAAGTCATGAACCTTATGATAGATATCATATATAACAGAGAAAAAAAAAAGCATGGATGCAACTCTTACGCGTCCTCCTCTGATCCATTAGTGGCTTTTGCTTTTTGAGAGCTAATCATTGGGTAAATACTGTTCCCTGGAAGTCCTACTGGAGATAGACTTTGGCCCTGTAAAAAAATACAAAGATTAACCTGGTAAGAAGAAAGAACTCAAATAACACGCAGTAAGCGCAACAAAGTAAAGCAAACCTTGATTTGTTTATTATTGCTGAGGGAAAGGTACGAAGGGAACTCCCTGTCCATAGTGCTCGCTCCGACGGTCACAATCCACGGCGCAGTGTTGGACACCGTTCCCGGCGTCGGCCCTGAGTTCCCGCCTGAACAAACCACGGTGATTCCGTTCTTAACTGCGTGGAACGATCCTATGGCCACACCGTCCTTGAAATAATCCGTCGGCCCGCCTCCAAGGGACACCGACAGCACGTCGACCCCATCATGAATCGCAGCGTCGAAGGCCGCCAGGATGTCCGCGTCAAAGCACTCGCTGCCGTTGACCGGCGGCCAGCACACCTTGTAGGCTGCGACGTGGGCGTTGGGCGCCCCGCCCTTGGCCGTTCCGTTGCCGTACCCAAAGAGGTTCGCGCCGGTGACGAATCTACCAGCGGCCGTTGACAAGGTGTGCGTCCCATGGCCGTCGGTGTCCCGGGGAGACTCCGCCGTCGGGTTGACAGGGCTGACCGCCGACTGGTAGCCCCTGCTGAAGAACCTGGACCCGATCAGCTTCCTGCACGGCAGCAGCAAATCACATCCGTCAGATCAGTGATGATCATGGAGTGACCACGAAATCGACGGTCAAAATTCAAATTAGACGACATAACGGTCAGTTATCATAGTGGTCCCAGCTAGTAGCCGTTGGCCAAGCGAAGTGTTTCTTACATAAATGCCAGTCAATTACAAGATGGGGCTTAATCTTTATTTAGTGACCAGACTTTTCTGTTTGGATATCCCTGTCAACAGTGGCCTATGTAAATATGGATCCTGGATCATATCCATCATAAGATAATATTGTTATGTGCGCAAGCAAAAAGATTGGTGGACTGCATTATTTTTAGGTGCCCAATTGAGGAACTCCGAAAAGAAACCTTATGCTTTCAAACTGAGTCAAAACTCATAAATTTGTGATGATATCTGTACAGCAGAAATGGTAATGGCTTATAGTGATAATATTGTAACGATTACTGTGATTTCTGATGATCTCTGTGCATCAGGCTCATCTCAGCAGTAATTTTTAATGCATCTTGAAACAAAAACTGTGATGTAAAGAAACTTCTCAAGGATCAGGAGGAAACTAATTAATAGGGATGGTTGTTCATATTTGATTGAAATTATTAAGAGCTATTGAGATTTGGGAGTTGTATATACCTGTTGCAGCGAACACCTTTGTCAGTATCATCCTGACAGATTCCTCTCCACTTGGTTGGAATCTGCCCCATGCCCTCATCCTTAAAGCTGTCTGATTCCGGCCAAACACCTATCCAAAGATCACACACACCAAGAGGGAGAGGGAGAAAAAAAAAGTTATTGATATGTCAGTGGGCATTATGGGGAAGGAAACAACGATGTATGATGGAGATTAAACATGCCATGCATGAAAGGTTCAAAAAAGGTTCATTGGCCTATGATCTCCATTGTACTTAGCCGTGGTGGCAGAACCTTGCCAGTGGATCCTTCTTGGTCGCCACAATGCTCAGGCCACTCACGGGAGCTCTAACAGCAAAAACATGTTTCCAAATGCACTTCAAACATATCTGAATCAAACATGTTTGTTGCATGCCATTTTGCAGTCCTCAATACATTTTAATGGTCGAGTAGTTCCAGTGGTCAAGGGTGCATGTTGCAGTGGGGAGCAGTCACTTAGGCAAAAACAGGCCGAACAGAAAATAACGTACGAGCTCCTCACTGTAATATTGCATTCCTAACACTAACAATCATATTTAATAATGAAATCTATGCAGCAATCACCAAATGGAAATATAAAATCTTATGGGCGAAAGGTGGCCGTTACACATAGGAAAAGCGTATCAGAAATATGATTATACTGGCGAGAACCGAGAAGCTATGCATTCAACACGACCGGACAAAGATCTGCAGGGCGACAAGCACCCTTCATTTGCGCGAGATGGGAACAGAAATGGCAAAACAGGCGTGGAAGTTGTGAACTCTTTTTACTGCTACATGCATCTGCACAGTAATGATGCTCTAAAGAGACTGGTAAACGAGAAAAGTGTGACCAATTACCAGTGTCCAGGTTTCCAATGATTACATTCTCGCCAAACTTGGCCTTGCTCCATATAGAGCTCGGGGGAACCCTGCCGTCCCTCTCGAGGCCGAGGAAATCCCAGGAGCGCGTCGTGTGCAGCTTGTGTCCTTTGTTAGGAAACACTGATATGATTCCGGGGTGCTCTGTTGAGAAGAGTTCACCAGATCAGAATGGAAGCAGGGGACACAAGACTTGAGTAAGATAAAGTGGACTCACTGGATATCTCCGTTGCTTCTTCCTCGTCAAGGGTAGCGGCGAAGCCATTGATGTACTTCGTGTAGGAGTAAAAGATCGCATCTTGGGCTTTCTCCTTGCTGCATTGAGATTCAGATCATTAGACTGGCTGGAAGAGGAACCGAAACAACTTATGCTTCCACTATCTCTCACCTTCCTAGGACTGAACCGAGGAACTCGTAATGGGAATCCCTGACTTGCCCTTCAACGAGCAGCGAGGCCTCCTTCGAGCCATGGGCGTGCCCTCCGAAGTACACAACGTAGCTCTGCAGCAAGAAGAAAGCAAAGTAGTAAGCATTTGCATGCATCCAAAGGCCATTCTTACTTGCTCTGATGGAATAAATGTAACATGAAACAAGTTATAAATAGCAAAGATCTTAGCTCTTTTCAGAGTAATCAGTAAAGAGATGGATGCTATCAGACCTTTTTAGCGAGAGAAGTGCTGATCTGCAGCGAAAGAGAGAGGAGGAACAGCAGGAAGGGAAGGGAGAAAAATGTTCTTTTAGACCCCATTAACTTCTCTCACTCTAAAGTTCTCTCCTTTTCCTGTTCTGGGGAAGGTTTAAGGAGGGGGAGTGTTGCTCCTTATGGTCTCTCATTTCCCCTGTTTTATATGCAGAGAGAGAGAGAGAGAGAGAGAGAGAGAGAGAGAGAGAGAGAGAGAGAGAG
>LTAE01002775.1:0-10404 GCA_001647135.1 Pontederia paniculata | reverse complement strand
AAAAAAAAAAAAAAAAAAAAAAAAAAAAAAAAAAAAAAAAAAAAGATTAAATAGTGGTAACTGAAAAAAGTGAACTATCAGGAAAAAAGACAATTTAGTCAGGATAATAACATCAAAAATATTCATAAAAACGTCAATTAAATATTTAAATCCTGTTTTATTCTCTGTGGTCAATGGGCCATCAGTTAATGGCACTGACAGGAAGATTCAATTCATATATAGATCAGTCGACAAGGTAAACAAATAAAAACTAAGATTAATCCAATGATCTGTTAAAAGCTTCACATACTTGTTACAGAACTCAAAACACTTGCCATTTGAATCTATGAGAGCTTCTGGGGTGATGTACTATTATCATCATGGTGGTTCTTCTTTGCTGAGATGGTTACTTTTGACTGCTAGGATTTCATGTCAGATGCTTTGGATCTTATTATCTGAATCCAACTCAGACGACCGCACAAAAGTTGGAAAGAAAGGTGAAGTTATGATGATTACCACTCCATGGGGTCACCATGTTTCCTCTGCTGCAAACCACCCTGCATGACTGCCTTGTCCCTGCTCCAATTAGTATTCACTTGCTGCCATGGAGAAACTAATCGAAAGGTCATCATCCCATCCGGTGCATGAACCGTGCGATCCTTCCAATGAGAACACATTGCGGTGTGGGTTGGCAGTACCTGCGCAGTTGGAGGCGCCTCCGTTTGGATTTGGCACCGCGCCATCCGAAGTCCAAATTTGCCTTCCAAAGGTTTGGAATTAAGCAAAGACATCGATCAGCAGGCAATGGAACTTGCTCACTATTGTCACACTTCTCTACTCAGCATACGTCTTGGTTTGGTTTGTTTGTCAGCTAAGTGATTGAATATCACCGTTAAGAGATCTCGAATTCGATTTTGATTCTTGCCGTTCTTATCATTGAATTCAGAAATGTGAGGTCTTTGGATTTAGTTTTATATCTGTAGATTCGGTAGATGCCCAAAGTGCTTGTGTCTGCAAGTTAAACAAAGAAAAGATTGCTTAAGGTGCTTTTGCCACCTCTGCAAATTGAGTATTAAGATTTAGTAATCCCTCCTGTTTCTTCTGGCATTTTGATTCCACCTGACGGCTCTCCTTATCAGGAATTCAATAATTAATGCATGTTGCATGCAGAGTTCTGCAACAAGCTGAGATATTGAAGGAAAAAGGAACTGTTAAAGGGTTTTAATGGGTGTAGAAGAATGTGATTCTAGTCAAGTACATATTATCAGAGTGACTTTAGCTGATCAGACTCATTTTTAGTTGCAGTAGGAAGCATCAATCAGGTTTCTAAAGTTTCTTTCCCTGGAAATCAGGAATGTAAACATGATATCTTTACTTTAAGTCATAGTTTGGCCACTTGATTACGCTCCCTTGTAGCTTGCTCAAGATCTTTTACCGAAATTGTGGTTATAAAATAAGCAAAATGATGAAGGTTTATGTGGTGGCCAGTGGGGTAGAAATGATATACAGACAGCATCTCTAGCTTGTTGGTGACACCATTGAATCAAAAGAGAATTGGTCGAAACTTATTCTTCAAAAGGAATTGGTTAAAAGTTTGAATCAATATAACAAAATGGTCTTTCTTATAAAGTTTCATGGCAATAATGTGAAAAATTACTTGGCAGATCACTGCATGGCGATCTTTGTCGGACAAGTGCACTGCATGTGTTGACAGATCAAGTCTATTCAGATAATAAGCAATGATATAGAAAATTTGGAATTGCTTGGAACAGAACAAAACTTCTGAATTTAGAAAAAAAAATATAACATAAGAAGAGAACATTGAAGTAATCTAAAGCTCAACATTGGCAAATAACATTAAAAAGTAATCTGGATCAAAGGTATTGGCTAATAGCAAATATACCAAAGAGATGAAAATTCGCTGAAAAGGATCTGTACATTAAGGTTTAAGAATAAGTGTCTTTTCTTTTTCTACAATCAAATAATACATTTTTTTTCAGGAGAATATGGGATGTTAACCCATTATTCAGTCACATTATACATTACCCTTCTCATATAAGGGGAAAAAAAGAAATAATATCCTTCATGAAATAAAAAATGCACGCTAGAAACAATCTGTACAGTGGCTTCCTAGTAATATCATGTCTACACAGACACCCAACCCCATATATGATGCTGCATGAGCGCTACAGTGAAGTCAATGCAGATTAACCTTTCTGTATCAGAACTTCAGAACCCTTTCCAAGCATTGAGAACCTCTTGAAAAATCTCAGCAATGAGATCCCTATCGGCATTCTGTAGAAACAGATTGAATTCATCACGAATTTCATATATCTTTCCAAAGTTAACCAGGTATCTCAAGCAGCTACCCTTCAGCTGAGGCAAAGAATAGAGATGTGCAGTTTGGAGCCTTTCAAGCACATTCTTTGCATCAATATCTTCCTGAAGACTCTCATGGCATGCTTCCCTTAGATCAGAAACATCGTACTTATCAGCTGCCTGGAGCAACGCTATCCGGTGGTTGAGGAATTCATCAGCCTGGAAGTTGCCATAGATGTAGTTGAGGAAGGCCTGGCAAGCCTCAAAGGACATGTCAGATATGTCTACTTTAGAGAGTTCTTTCTCCTTGAGGTTGTGAGAGAACATGCTGCGGAAGACTGGGGACCTTGTTGCCAGGATAGCACGATGAGCACCAATGGTGCCATCACGAGCATTTATAATGATGTCAGTGTTGATGCCCTCTGAAAGCATCCGGCCGAGGGAGTTAAGGGCTGCAGTGACTGAGTTCTTCACGATATGATTTCCAGTCCAGATAGACAAAGGTTGTGAGCCCTGTTATCAAGAAAGAAAGAGCATCTCATAAGGCAACTGTAGACTATAGGGAAAAGAGGTGATTGATCTTCAACCACGGAAACAAATAATACAGAAGGAACAGCTGAAATACGTTCTGAAAACTTGGAGAACTAAGAGGCATGCCTTTGAAAAATAGAACCAATAATAGGTTCATACAATTAGTTAACATAACCCTTCAGCTGAGAAGAGACCAGTTGGCAGAATTATAGGTTGAAAATTAAGCAAAGATAAAACTGAAAAACATAATTCAACATGGCCACCATTCATGCACAAGGGAAATAAGCAAACAACTACTTGCAAACCAAATATCTACAACATTGATGATCATTAATAAAGAATTTGAATAGCACAAATAAAATGTCTGAGATGCTTACAGATGCTGGTACAATCTTTAGATCAAGGAACTCGACATCAATGATAAATCTGCCAGTGTATAAGGTATCAATTGCCCATATAAAGTCATCGTTATTCTTCAGTTGCTTGTCGCAAATCCCTAAGAACAAATAGGATAAACCAACCTTTTTGAGTTTTCTTAAAACTAGTAAATGTAGTAGTGTGCATATGTGGTTAAAAAGAAGAAAGAATCTCACAAATATTAAGTAATCCTGATGCAAATGAGATACTCAATCAGCTATGCTTAAATTTAGTCCTAAGAGGAAACTAAAGTAGTAGAGTTATTCTTAAGAAATGATCACCTGGGTGGATGATGGCCTTGTGATTAGGAGCAGCAGAAGACACAAGCTTGATGATGAAGGATGCAATCGGTGGCTGCTCCCTTGTCAGGCTTGAAACTTCAGGATATAATTTCACAAACAGTTGCTTATTTCTCTCCACTGTGAGGTACCTTTTCAGGGTAACAAGGACACAACAAAATTATGATTATTAATCCTTAATGTATAAACTCTCTGTTAACAGGAAAACAGGAACAAAACCAAAACTGTTCTTTTACAAAATAAAAAATCAGAACTCTTTCATGTTTTGAACGTGGAAGCCATCTGTTTTCTTATATATGAATCCAGTGCATGGAAGGAACCACATGCTAGAACAAGTGCAGATAACTCCAGTACAAAGTATATGTAAACTTTTTTTCAATTTCTAGAGAGAGAGACTTAGTAAAAAGATCTAATTTTACGGGGTGACAAGAAAAATGACAACTTTTTTGGGTCAGCGGAAACAGTTAAAACAGTTTCCATCTTCAGCTAGGTTTTCTGAGACAAAGTCTAACAATTCCTGAATCACTACTGGCGTCAGAAGCAGATATGTCAACAGAAGCATCTTATTTTCTTGAAAAATCCTTCTAAACCTAAAGAAGATAACGTTTAAATTGTCTTTAAATCGCAAAATTCCCTGAAATTTCCATGAAAAAAATGGGACTTTGCGGCAATCGAACATAAAAAGAGATCAAACATTGAGAATCCAGCGAGGACGGTGTCCGCAAAGAAGCGATACGAACCAGTTCCAGAGGCCAATCTTGAAGGGGTCGGACTTGCGGTAAGTGCAGGAGGAGAGGGTGTCGACCCTCCATTGCGCCAGCCGCGGCGTGGTCTCTACTCGGTAAGCCCACTCGCTCATCCCTGCGCCCGACGACGACGCTGCTGCCGCGATCGCTGCTGTGACCTCATTGATGCAGTCGAAGATCCCCAGCAGCTCCCCTGCCTTTCCCAGCTTCACCTGCTGCTGCTGCTCCTGCTGCTGCTGCTGTTCGTCTCCTCCAGTCCCTTCTCCTCATGTGGTGCAAAAAAAAACCAGAGAGGAAAGCAGAGCAGGAACACAGGGGCGAACTCAGGGTTGAGAGAGGGCAATCCTCCAAGCAAAGCTTGCAAGCAATCACTTCTACGCCATTGGAGGATGTGAGAAGAGAAGTGAAGGGGGGTTTATAATGGAACGTAATGGAGAGGAAGAGATAAAAAGAAGCTTCTTTTATTGGCTTCCACTCCACTTCGAAGCCTTTATTCTTTCTCCTCTCAACGAGGTGGCGGTCTATAGATGGCATGGTATATGCAATTGGGAGTGTTCGTGATGCAATCGTGCATGCATTATTTTATTTTCCCCAAAACTACTTGCAAATTTAATACTCAAATGTGATTTATAGCATTTATAATACTCATGCTTCTTTCCATCTAATTGAGTTTTTAATTATTAAAATCGTGATTAATCAATTTTGGATCATCTACATGCTAACATAAATCAAAGCTGATGATAAAAAACATGAGTGACTTGAATGAATATTTATTTAAAGAAATGCTTAAATGATTTAAATAATAAAAATTAAAGTTGAGTGATTGAAATGCTAATTTGGGAATTTTACTGATTTTGTAATGCTTTGAGTTCCAGGATTTTAGCTTTTTTTTAGTGTGTTCCATATGTTTTTTACTATTTTGATCTCGCATCCTAATACGAGGCATAAATCGTTTTTGTGATTGTAGTTAACGTTGGATTGAATGATTTGCTGAATAGTTTATTCAACTTGTAGATATGTTATTTTTCTTCTTTTTCTTATTTCATAAGAAAATTTTATTTTTTTCTTTAAAAATATTTTATTCTAAAATCAATATAATAGTTAGTGAATGAAGGTGTACTTTATTTAAGTATGATATATTGTGTCTTCTATTTTATTAATTGTTAAATTTTAGATGGACACTTAACATAAATAATTTATTTAAAATTTATATTTTTTACTTAATTTTCTAATCATAAATTTTAAATTTAATTATTCAAAATAAAAGATATAATATATCATAATTAAATAAGATACACCTTCATTAAATTTATAGTTAATAACTTTCCAAAACAATAAAATTTCTTAATCAAGTAGCTAATTATGATATAGTAATTTGGGAAATAGTATATTGTTCAATATTGGTCTCAAATTTGCCCATCTATGTAATTCTCTTTTACAGCATTCAATAAAGCTAATGTTTTTAGTTTGATGGAGGAAGATTATAATGTGGATGCGATGTGTCTCATTAACAAGGAAAAATCCATCAAAACCTTAAATATATAAAACAAAACAGGGTCTTTCAAGATCCCTTGTGTGGACAAGAAGAAGAAAAGTATCTTTGACTCATGATTCCATTCCACTATGGACCCATTCCACCATCCCATTGGAATCCGCAACAATTTTGCCTGCCTAAGCAATCTCCTCTTGCACGGTTGTTGTTATAAGTTGTAACTCAATAATATATACACTAATTGTAGCAAAAAAGAAATATGATATGCAAGTTGGTTTTTCACTAGCTATGTTCTCAATCAATCCCTTTCTTCAAGTAAGGTGTATTATAAGTGTTAATTCATTTTTTCCATGTTATATCTAAAGCTTCAATAGTGTTTTATTAACTTTATTCAAAATTAAAATATAAAATATAGTTAAATGAATCAAATTTGACATGTTCACAAATAAGTAACTTCCCTATAACATATTTTGTGTTAATATAGCTGCATTTCTTGTCACGTCTGCCATTAGTTTTCATTTCTATTTATTAAAGATCAAGAAAAATAAAGAGGCTCAACTTCTCCTTCTTTTGTCATGACCCTCTTCTTTGCCCCTGATCATCCGAAAGGAGTGATAAGACCAATGATAGGGCTTTCAAGTGATGTTATAGCATTTTTTTTTGGTATGTTTCAGATATAAATTTTGACTTAGGGACTAAAGTGAAATGATAAATAATTTCTCTATGTTCAATCAAATCTCAAGTTTAATTTTTTTGTGTATCCAAAATATTTTCGTTGAAAGCTTTATTTATTAAGATCATATCGACAAATATTAATCGAACTAAAACTTCAAATACTTAAATAGCAAATCAAATAAAAAAATATTTAATATATTTAATAATATAATTAATAACAGTGACAAATGCTCGGTACACATGTTTAAAATATTAATATTTAAATATTAGTGATTAGTGTATAAAAAATATTATCAACGTGCTCATCTTTTTAGTTTTTTGTTACAACAAAATTATTCTTTATAATATATGACCATTTTATTATTTGTTATTCTTTTGATAATTTATTAATTTATTACTTTTAAGAATTTTTTTGTACATTAAAATCATTTTTTTAACATTATTATTATATTCATTAATCTTAAAATGATTAAAACTTAAATAAATTAAAATGTATAGACGAATTCAAAGAGTTTAAAATGTTATATATGTCATTTGGGTGAGAATAATTTATGTTGCATTTGTTAAATATTTTTTATTTTGTTCAATATTTAAATCAATAGAATCAAATAACTAGTCATCAATATAACTAGTTTAAGTACTCACACAAATTATGCAAATTATAATAATATAATTAGAGATGGTATTTTCTTCTTGTAAATATTATTATTTTATATATAAAACTTTTTACTATAAAATATTTTCTAGTACACAAATTCTATTATCTCATATGCTTTTTTACTTTTAATATTTACTTTGCATATGATATGAAGATGATGAAATTATAGGTATTTTCTGAAAAAGTATGTAAAATAAAATAATTTTATAAAAATTATGTTAGAAATGATGAAGGCAAATGAAAAATTTGTCTTCCTCATTTATTTAACCTCACATATGGGAAAAACAATGAAGATGCACAACGTCAATGAAGAAAACATAAGATTATAAAAAAAAGTGTTGTCAGACATTTTAGAGTTTCACAATAGATTTTATTTATATCGATATATAGGTTTTGGACTTTTATAAGGATTTTTTATAAATATATGATGATTAGAAAAGTTTCTTTTTACATATGAAAGTTGTATATTAGTATGATTAGATCGAAAAAAAATTCAGATTGGTATAATTGGATTTATGATGATTGGATATGCATTTCCCTTTTATTTGCAATTTTTTTACTATAATTATGGCCTCTGAATTAATTCTCAAGGTCGGAAAGGTGACGACCGAAATCATGTCTACTGGAGACCAACACGCGGACATAGTCATCTTGGACATAACTTGTCTCGTCTCACGAAAAGAAGTCAATTTGAATGTGGCGTGGACCGTGTCACCTGATATCTCATGAACGAACTTACAACATGAGTCGTTCAAGCATAGGAGCATGATCACAACACTGACCATGTCAGTTCAAACTCGAATTGTGTTGGAATTAAGGTTAACCTAATTTATAGATTAGTGTTGACAATGACCTATCACCCAAATTGAGACGTGGTCCGTGTTAAGCATAAAATGAACCATAGTCTTCTGAAGGAGTTAAAAGCATATGCACAATGGTCTGTGCTAGAGAAAGAGACAAACAATGTTTAGCAAGATAATTATGAAAGTCAATGCATGAAGAAAATGGGCCATGTCGCATCCGATTCAGACCATGTTCCAATGGCCGTATATGTGTTATGTTATATTTATTAAAAAGAGGTTTAAATGATAATTAAAATTTAAAGAAAAAGATAAAAAAATTAAGATAAAAGATGAAAAGTCGTGAATCATCATGTGACATGTCCATTGATTGTCAATGAAGAAAGATGAAGATATGGGATGTATCTAAAGACAACACAATGAAATACAAGTCCATGAAGATAAAACACTTATGATCACTCTTCATGTTGAACAGGCCTATCTACCTTGTGCAATGAATAAAAAAATCCATAAAATTAAATTTTGCCCAGAAAAAATATTGTGGTGATGTACAACCGTTGGTAAAGATATATAAAAGTGTCATGATTTTTTTTTAAAAGTTGAAGAATTCTTTATAAGATAAAAATGAAAGAAAAAAATAAAAAAAAATTAAGAAAGAATGAAAGTTAAAGAAGCAAAAATAAACGCAAAGAAATAACATTAACGAACGAATATAGTTTTAAGCAAAAAGAATGATACAAAGTTAAAGAATGAAATATTATGAAAAAGTAAAACAATTCAATGTGATTGAAATTTTATACTTGCATTTGATTATATTTTTATGTGTTGCTACATGACTTTATGTGCAATGTGTCACAGATACAAAATGATTATATTTATATGTACAAAAAAATATTTTTATCTTATTGAGCCTTACATACTAGCATTGTCATATGAGAGGTCAAATTCCTTTGTATTTGGGTATTGTAAGTAAATATGATGATGATGATGTGGAAGACATTGATGTTCATGATTCACACATGATTTGGATTAAGTTTAGTTAGGTGTTTGAATAATCTGAGATGTAATAGGAAATATTTTGATTACAATTCAATTTTAGTTTATGTGGGTTAATGTTTTATTATTTTAATTTTCGCACAAGTGTACATCATGTTGATTATAAAAAGGTCAAAGGTCAAATCAAGATGAAAAGTAAGTAAAATAATGTATTCAAGATTCATCCGAACAAGTGTTTGGAGCGTGCTTTTGGGGACATTACAATTAGACATTGAAGCCTAAGAAAAGATACTTCTTAGTCTTTAGGTATGTAATGATCCATGTGCAATCGTTATTGTTGGAGTGAGTGCATACAATGACCCAAGGGTCATCCATTGATGTGCATTTACATGCAATGACCCAAGAGTCATGCATTAACTATGGGAGACCAAATGACATGCAAAGTCCCAAGGGTCATGCATTAACCATGAGAGACCAAATGACATTCATGTCATAATGCCGGGATCAAATGCTAGTGCATGTGTGGGCATTTTGTTAAGAGAAAAAATTATCTTTTGCATTGTTCTTTGTCTAAGGCATTTGAGTTGTGGAATTGAGTTCTAAGTCCACGTGACTTAGTTCCTGACGACGAGGACAAGCCGACGTGCTGCTGGTATTCGTGGAAGAATTGCTTTCGGCTCCGACATCCAACGTTTCCGCAGCAAGAGATATTCCGTATATCATTTATAGTTGAATTAATGTGTTATAATTCTTACAATTGGTATCAGGGTTAGAATAATTTTTTCCGACTTTTTCTGATTTTTTCAGATTTACTCGGATTTATTATAATTTTTTTTATTTATATGTTCAATTAAAACTAGAAAAATCAGAAAATGGTAGAAAAATATTTTTCTTGTTTCAGAAAATTAGAAAAATATCAAAATTATTTTTCGGAATATTTTCTGGACTTTATATCATTATTTGATAATTATGTGCTTATTATTAATTGTAAATTCATAATTATGCAATTATATGAACGTTTGTGAAATTCATTTATGCACAAATAAGTCCAGAAAATTAAGAAAAAAATAATTAAGAATTTTCAGGAATTTTTTTCAGAAAGCTTCTATCATTATTTACAAAACTTATAGCATTTTTTTCTAATTTGCTAAAATTAGTTGATATTGCAAATATTATCGTATTGTAAAAATGATAGAAAATTATGCTAGTGCTACAGAAAATTAGGAAATATAGAAATTTTTTCAGAATAATTTTCTGAAATTTTACACCATACATGCATATTTAAATTGCAAAAATATGTTATGTCATACTATGCAATTTTTTAAATTTTCTTTGTGAAATTGAAATATGCATGAAACTTGTAAAAAAAATCCTCATGCACTAGAGATCATGCAAAATATTTCTTAGTGAAAATAAGTGTGAATAGCATGTTATTTTTTTAGTTTCGTACTAAATTATGCAATGAATTGATTCTTGTTGAAATAAAAAGTAT
>LTAE01002774.1:9621-41502 GCA_001647135.1 Pontederia paniculata | reverse complement strand
AAAAGTGTTAGGAATAATAGGATAGATCACACTGGCACGTTTTGAAAGTTTGGCACATTATTTAAGGTTCAGAATCACTTCAAGAATGGTGAGAAGTCGACAATGCCGGTTCAAGCGGACGTGAGTCGACAATCTTCAATATCTGGAATCCACCAGCACCTTAGGAACTCCCCAAGGTTGAGTTCGTGCAGCCACAAACTCTTAAGTTCAGATAAATATTTCTGAAGCAAAGAAATTTTATTGATTGACGAAAAGATGTCCTCCAATATCTTTCATCCCCCTTTTAAAAGTAGTACCAGATTCACTTATACTATGACTCCAAAGCTACTACAAGTCTTCTAACAGAACTAAACAAAACTCTAACAAAAAGATAAAACATAATTCAAACTATTTTAATCCTAACAGAACTCCAACAGAAAGATAAAACATAATTCTAACAGAAAACAAGACTGTTATGCTTCATCCTTTAGATCTGAATCAACACTGCTTCTACTCTCTCCTACATCAGTAATCTAATAAACCATAAATAAATATAATATATACATGCCAGATGTAATTATTCAAATGTAAGCTACATGAATATCTTACTGCACATTATTGTCATATCAAAAGGGCAATAAATTCTGTAACTGGAAAGAGAGCAATAAATTAATTAGAGATCACATCATAGTCATCGAACGCTGCTGATTCATTGATATATTCTAATGAAAAAATTTTGTCGGAGATGTTATATGACATAATCAAGAGTACAATCCAAGTGGCACACATTAATAGAGGCGAAGCTCGAAAATTGTAATGTGTTACGAAAGGGAAATGATTTATCATCCTAAATGTTTAGCCTAAAAATCCTCCTAATACTCACATCTATTAAATACCTTAAAAAGTTGCTCATATTACACCGCATGCCATGGTAAGACAATTAGAAGGTTATATCCTCCTAATTTAAAAAGTTGATCATATTACACTCCATGCCATGGTGAGACAATTAGGAGGTTATATCCTCCTAGTTAGGAGGATATAACATTGCTCGTTACGAAAACATCACGAGTTGAAATTTTAGTTAAAGGAAAATGTAAGCGATGCAAAGTAATATATTTAGGCTTAGTTTGGCAATTGAAATTAGGTCAAAATTTAGACCTGATTTCAATAAGTTCCGGCAAATAATATGACTTCGGTTTAGTTTGGTAATCGGAATCATGCCTGAGTTCTGAGTTAGTTTCGGTGGATTCTGATAAATGATGTAACGTTTGTCAGAACCCAGATGAAAATCTCATATCCAAAACTTGGGGTCACGTGACCCCAAGTTCTGAGAAATATGTTCTTGCTTGTAGCAGGAACCTATTGGTTTCAATCTTACGTCTTTTGTTTTTGCTTGACAAGACTTGATACGATGTTTTCACTCCTTCCATACTCTTTTATTCTTTTTTCTCCTAATGCATTAAATTTAGTTTTCTCCACTAAATTTTTTCTTTTGACATTTAATTTAATTTTATATTTTATAGCTTAAGTACATTTAATTTGGATTAATAAAAATGATTTTCTTATTTAAGTTTAATATATTATTAATTTTCTACATTTCATTATTAAATTATTTAGTTTAACATAATATATTTTTAGATGAGCTTACCATAATATTTTATTATATCATATATAAACTAATTATCTTTCTTATTTTAATATGTGTTTACTTTTTAGTGTAATATTGACAAAATATTTATCATATTAACTTCTAATTTTCTTTAACTTTACTTTTCAATCTTCAAACTTTTTTTTCTTTTTTTCTCTCTCCTAAGGTAGTACGATTAGTTTAAGATTAACAAAATATTTATATATATTAACTTTAATTTTCAATGTTTTATTTTATTTTTTTTATCTTTTAATTATATTTCAACATCAACATTTAATTATTAACATTTAAATTTAAATATTAAAGTTTTAACTTTATGTTATTTATTAATTACATTCTAAAATAAAAAAATTTATTTATGTTTAAAATGTATTTAATTACAGTATATAGAAAATTAAGTTTTTATATTACTAATATTTTTAAAATATTTTTTATGATAAAAATTATTTTTATAATTTTTATTTTTAAAATTTATTAATTATAAAAAATAATTTATTTTTTTTATTTTTTATTGGTTTATTTGAATATTCGTGGAATTTAATATTTTTAGTTCATCCAAATACGATTAGAATTAATTTATCAAATTAATTATTGATTGAGAATTCGAGAAAAATTAGATTTTTGTTTTCAAACGCAGCCTTCCAGGCGAAATTAAAACACTAAAAAATGGTGGAACCGGTCTGACTTCTCATGGGAGGGGATGAACCCTTCCCAAAATTTTTTTGATGTGACACATTTTTTTATTTTTTTTCTCTCTCATCATTTACACATTTTTCTCTTTCTTAGATTTATTTCCTTTTCTTTTATATTATTTTTATAATTATTTTAAGTTTAATTTTTTTTATCTTTTTTCTCTCCGCTCTCACAAAATGTTTTATTTTGCATTATCTTAATTTAATAATATATTTTTATTAGTTAACTCAATTATATAATTAAAAGTTACTTTTTTGTTATTTAAAATAATAATATAATATAATGAGTTTAATTAAAATATTTAGTATTTATTTAAAATATATAACTTAATATTATTTATTATTTTCGAATTTTGTAATAATATTATATTTTAAATAGATATTTAAAAATAATAAATATCATATTTTTTATTCAACTACATTTTTATCTACTATAAAAAATCATATTTTTTCTTTCTCATTTTTCTATTCTATCCAAACACTCAACAAAACTAATCTATCAAATCAACTTTTAATTTTCATCATTATATTTTAATTCATCTAAATACTATTAAAATTAATCTATCAAATTAATTATTTAACAAGAACTCTGAAGAATCTAAATTCTAGAGAAAGTGCGAAATGTAAGTACTTATCACGTGAATAAGTAGAAGACTTATTTAAAACTTTTAAATGTTCGGTTATATTATTTTGTTTCGTGCATTTCTTATGTTATTTAAAATCTTATATTAAAATAATAATTAATATTTAAATTTAATCGGTTGGAAAAACAGTTGGTGATATAATATTAATTATATATGTGATAATTATCGAGTCTGTCATTTAACGATGGCCCATGCAAAAGGTTAAAAATCCAACCTATTTAAAAGTCGATATTTTTTATAAAAAAAAAAAGAAGAAAAGTTCAGATTAAATTTACAAATAAAATTAAAGTTGAGTTTTTTTTATAACATTTACCTTTTTCATTTGTATTCTTCTGATATAAACTCGTGACCGAAATAATATAAATCTTCTGATATACAGTCTATTTGAAATGATATGATGTTCTTATATATATTATTAGAAATGATCTTATTTACATATTTTGGTTATGACAATCATTTGATATTACTTAATGTATAATAATCTCATAAATAAATCACTTCAACTTAAAAAATATTGAAACAACGAGTTCTTTAATGAAAAATAAGTTAAAGAAACGGGAATTAATATTCAAATCTTTTATTTTCAGCTTACTTTTTTTTAAATCGACATTTTTAATTAATGCGGTTTACTTACGCATCAACTGATATGGCTGTCATTTCAGCAAATAATTGACAAAATCATATGATATGATTGTCACGTCGGTGATCATGATATATAAATAGTGAATAAAATGTATAATTGGATAATTAATGTGTTAGTAAATAATTTTACATAACAAATGAATTTTTGATGTTAATCTTAAATTTTACTCTCCAAATATTAGCCCAGTCAACTGAGATAACTCTCGAGTTCATGGGAAGATGGTTTGCAAGTTTGGAGTGAGTTCATCATTCACTATCTTCCTACCTTCTATTAAGATTAAGCGTCTTTTCACACACTCATTTTTATTAACAGATGATTTAAATCATCACTAAAATAAATTATTATTTTACAATAATATATATTATAATTTAAACATAAAATTACTAAAATGCTTTCAAACAATTTTGAACTTTACCAATATATTATTTTATATAAATAAAAGTATAAAAAATAAAAAAGTGAAATTAAATAAAATATTTAAAATTTATATTATCAATCGTTCAAGGATAAAAAAATGATATCAAATAATATTATTTTTTTAATATAATATAAATAATTTAAAATTATGGTTGACCTGATAATTTTGTTAAAATGCATCTTATTCAATTGATAATTTGAAAAGATATGTTATAACTATTACTAGTGGGATGAAAATTTAATTATAAAAAGAAGATAAGTCATGAAAGTTTAAAATTAAATAATTAATAATCTATTAAATTTTCGGCCCCTACAAAGACCCCAAACTATCAGTGCCGGGAAAGAAACAATAGGCATATAGCACGAAGAATAAGAAAAGGACATAACATAGTAAGGACATTGCGGCGTCATGTTGTAAGATATGTTGCAGAAAGTAAACGAGGCAAAAAATAAAATAAAATTGACTTCAAAAAGATGGTAAACGCTGCAAATTTAAAGCTGACTTCAAAAGTCTAACAAGGAATTTTCAATCAAAACTGTTACATTGGAAAAAGTTCACTTTTGACGCATAAATAATCAAAACAAACCCCGACAAGCTTTTATAAATTAAAATGCACAAATTCATAAGACTTACTTCCATATCCATTATCTACTATTGCTTATAAGTCATCTCTGCAATAAATCAACAATTCGAAATAATTGTTTTGCGTATTCCTTATGAACCTAGATGTAGAAGAATTTGTTTGAGAAGTAATAATCCCTTTTGACATCTCTTCAGTGAAAATACAAAGGCAAAAAGCTGACCTTTGAATAAGAAAAAGAATTAACATGCAGGTTCCAAATGAATTGGCTTATTCGAAAAAAAGCCTTATTCTTTCGAACCAAACTAATATGTGTACATAGAAAAGGAAAGAAGTAGTACTACGTTTAAAGAATGAGCAAAAATCAGCACACTTGTTGGAACCATGTTATGTCATTTTACAGAAACAATGTATTCCTAACCTCTTGGACGAAAAAAGATAATTCTCTTCTTTCAGTGGAAAAGAGACAAAATTTCTGTTCCTGCTGTCACTGAATGTTACAAGTATGCCGTTAGTGGCGCAACACATGAATTCCAGTGACACCGGAATCTCAGTCCTCAGAAGGACTATCTTGTCACGAAGTTACAATGCTATCAAAATCTGATCATGTTCCATATATATGTCTATGTACGGGGGCACCAAAGTTCTTGACAACGTCCATCCACTGCTTCTCAATTAGAAGAAGAGAACTTTCTGACATGTGACCAACAAATAAAGCTGGATCTTTAGCCACGAGAATGTCAAAATTTCTCCAATTATTAGGTTTGGAATCTTGTCCTAGATAGTTCCTTTTGCGCTTTGTTGTTGCAGTCTTGTTAGAATCATGCTTCTCTGGACCAAAAGCCAAACCATTTGGTAACTCGTCTTCATCAACTGGCATCCCAAAATCGACAAAGCACATAGCCCTATACGATGGGACAGTGAGTTCAGTCAACCAGTTGAAAGTGAAACGAGACATTAACCAACAAAGACCAAGAAAAAGTAGAAACATGTATCCTTTTACAATATAAATAAAAAAATGCTAGTTTTGCTACTAATATAAGAAAGAAGTTATTCAGAGAACATGTTTTGGAAAGGTAGACAAATTTTCATGATGGTGCATAATCTGTAACAACCAGGTGTCATATTTCTTAGATGATGATTTCATGAAAAAATTATTTTATCCATGGTCTCATCCATTAACCATCTTTTTAGGTTTTGATTCAAGTCTTATCACGCATAAGGTAGATGATCTTTCTTTTGTGAAAAGGAAGCATAAAGTAGGTGCTTATCATTACATCACCATTTTATGATGTCTTTGTACTTGGTTTCTTATTTTTTTCATCACATTTTTGCATGTACAAAATCACACAAAACGTCAACAGAAATCCAACCAACATTAAACATATGAAGCACCTGCAGAAATTGTCTATCAACAAATTGGAATACATATGGAATACTTTGCAATGCACATCTTCAACATTCTCAAGAAAAATGTTCTTCAAGAATTTTAGTTACAAGACATGATAGAATTGTGGCATACCTTGCACTATATATAATAACAGAGGACGAACAGGATGAAGGTGGAAATGAGAGTCCAATGACCTCTCCTGGAAATTCCTGAAATCTTCGAGGAAGATGGTAGGTGTGGCGTCTTGACCATTCACCCAACTCTTTTGCCTCCACATCGAACACATAGACTTTATTAGAAGAAGTTGTGAGGACAAGTACATTGCTGTTCTTTGGAGGAAAACCACCAGCTGTGATAGAAGAACCATTCAATCTAGATATGAACCAATGCTGCCTGCCAAATAACAAGAAAAAAGTAACAATCAGACAAGAATCCATGGAAATACTGCAAAATGAGAAAGAAAAGCGTTTGTTCATAAATCACATTCGGATCCATGACTTCTGGTTTAAAATATACTTAAAATGCAAGAACCATGCAAGGTCATTGATTCTTTGATTGAGAAAATATAATATCAGAGTGAACAACATATGAAATTTCACAGAACAATATTGCTTCTAGCTAAAAGTCAGTGGACGCATTCTTAAAATGCAGTTTTATCAAGCTGGAGATAAAAGTAAAAAAAGAACTCAGATGACGGAATCAAGTAGTTAATAAGAAAAATGTAATGACATGCGAGTTGAATCCTCTTCCAAAATTACACCGAATCCATATGCATGTTAATTAATATAAGTTGAGATAGGACGGCAAAATGTCAAAATACAACAAATAGAACATTACCTACCTATATATCTCCAGGTTAAATATATAAATGTCACCAAAGCAATTTATAGCAGCTAGCCATTGTCCATCAGCGCTATTAAACATTTTCACTACTGGAGGCTCGTTAGGTAGTGAAGCCGTTTGATTCATCTTGTGTTGAGGAACAAAAGTGTGAATCACCTTAGAGCTTCTCACGTCCACTATCTGCTCCCCCAAAAGAAAATAAACAAATATAATAATTTAGCAGAAAACAAGCAAAATATAACATTAACCAAAAAACAAATGTGTTAAGCCTTCCACACTAGATTCCTTCACCAATCAAGATTAAAGTAACCAACTGACTGAGATTCAATTTCCAAAGTATACAGGAAACGATTTTTTTAGATTGATATATCTAATGAAATTCAGTTGATATTATGGAAAGAAGATTCCTGAATTAAATTCAACTTACATATATCTTCCTGTCATGACCAGCTAGTATTAGGCATGAAGAATCAGCGCTGAATAACATTGAGTGTGCATAAGGAAGTCCCTTAGGTAGCACTAATTTTTCAATGGACCACCTGTTTTTTCCAAGTTTATGCCTCTTAAGTTCGAACAAGCAGGGCTTTACATTATCAGAGTATGAAACCAACATCCCCGTATTAGACACGGCACTGCAAATTATTCTTTTAGAACCTTTACCTTTCACTCGAGCTAAAGGTTGCATCGCAATTTTCCTTCCAATAGGCTTACTCATAGATGTATCATCATCTAATCTGACAAGAGAAATATCTAACCAGCCAGAAGACTGAATAAGCATCACTGACGTCCCATCTAGAACAGTATCATGTACCAACTTTACCAATGGACGTTGAGGTGCTGGGCAGATATCATGAGGTGAGTACTGAGTAAATTCCCTGGCAGAGTATGCAAACAGCTTTGTATCATCACCTCCTGAAATAAGCATAGGAACACCTAGATGCGCCCACTTTTGGTAACTGAAATTGTTCTCACGGCGACGAACCTTGAGCACCTTGTCATTAGGCACCTCTGTCATAAAGAAGAAACAATAAACATTTTAGAGCCTCCAAATCGGTCCACAAAGCATAAAGTGTAAACCATATGAAAAAACGAGCATAACAACGTAACGGACCTTCACTGATAGGAACTGCCATTGCCAAGGCCCTTATATCATGTGTGTGAGATCTTACATAACCAACATAGATCCACTTGGACGTATGTGCTTTTGTGAAATCTGAACCCATTGTATCATTAAGTTTGTACAAAACAACCTGGAGAAAGATATAATTAATAACTTTTATATACAGCAAGTAAAGAAACTTTTTACTGTAGACATTAATCCCTTAAATGCCATTGTGAGTTCATTGCCACCATAATCAGAGTAACAAAACAACTCGGCATCCATTAAAGGATATCTTAAGTAGAACGAAACCTCAGAGGATACGTTAAAAGAAAATTGAGTTACACATCCCTTTTCTTAATTCTTTTGCAATTAGCATGGTCAAAATTTCGCCTTTATTTCTGTTTATAGCATTATCATGTAATCAACAGCAGTACTCCACAGAGCCTTCATCGCCACTTAAGACTGCCTATGATAGCTAAACCCCGACATGAAAAAGTGAATACTAGACTAGAATTATATATTATTATGTATCAACATACCTTTTCAAAAAATGTATCAAAATCACAAGAATTAGAAAGATTAATGCAAAGGTTTTAAATAGTAATTAAATTAAATTTAAATGTGATTTGAGCATGCAGAAACTAAGTACCTGACCATCTGAACCAGCAGAAAAAACCCTACTGTGGCCTGGAATAGCAGCCAGGGCAGTCACGTCGCCCTTGTGATAGGTGTGAGCTTGCAGAAGCGTTCCCTGCTGAATATCCCAGAACTGTACACTCCCGGTACTATCACCACTTACAAGAGTGCCTGACCTAAAAACAATGGACATAGCGTTCAGAAAACTGCTTAACGCTAAAACATGCATCTCCAAGAGGAATCAATTAAATCATGTCATCTAAACAACGAAAGATTCATTGTCATACCTTAAAGAAAGCAAAGACCAGATACAAACTTCTGGTCCACTACCAGCACCTCCAAGTCCTACAGTTATGCGATATACTTCATTCAAGGAAGCAACATTCCAACATCTTATTAAACTGAGAAAGTGAGAACAGGTAACACAACAACGTTAAAATAAAAAATATAATATTTTGAAAAGAAAACATGTTTTGCACCCATACCATGCAACTAAGCAAGAAAGGTGAAACATCAATAAGAGATAACAAGAACAGTAATGTTACTACTCCATGAATGAAACATACCCATCACTACTTCCTGAGAATATCAAATTTGCACATTGACTCCAAGCAACACCCAAGATGCGCCCTGTGAGTTAACCAATCATCAGTCTCTCTGTAGGCGAAAACAAAAAAATATCAGAGGGCAAAGGCTCAAGGGTCTAACCGCTAACCCTGGGAAAGCTTCTGTTCTGAGCCAGTCTACCTCCAGAAGAAACAGTATATAATCGCACACAACCATCATCACAAGCAACAGCCAACCTTTGACTATTTATTCTAGATTCTGAAGTATGAAGGTTATCAGTATCACTATCATCATCATCTTGAGTAATTTCAGATTCATCCTCGAAATCATGCTTTGTATGACCATTGGCTGTTACATCACGAGTTATTCCTGAATCCAGTAAATCACAGAAAGGTTCAACAGCCATCTGCCAGATAGAGACTCCAATGGAATCCAGAACAACCTATGGGAACCGAAACATTAGCATTTAGCAGGAACCTTGGAACTTCCACAAGAATAGGACAAATACACCAAAGAACATTGTGGTAGGAACAATCTCCTCAAAAAGAAAAAAGTTTTTAAAGCCTACTTGAGTTTTTAATTTTTCATCAAAGCGCCTTCAGCAATAGAAATATAACCTTTGGATATTTATGCATATTGATTTGAAGGTAACGTGAACAGGAAAGGAAACCAACAAGTTCCATCTCAACCAAATAGCAAAAATTTAAACATACAGAAGTCTCATAAAAAGATTCACATTTTCATGGGCTTCCGTACCTGAAAGAAAAAGAATAGTTCAATCTTTTACCAAAAAGAAGAAAAGTGTAACCATTATACTGGATCTTGACCTCCAATGTAATTCCAAAAAGTTTACTCTGCGGAAAATTGATACTTAATTCCTATGTTAATAATGTATTTCTAGATTTTTTTGTCTGCGTCATTTGTTCCCTAGCTTATGAGATTTAGCATTTTATTTCATCTACATTGCAGCCTTCTGTCGTATTGTAATCCTAATTTGAACAAATAAGCATAATCCATTTAGTGGTCCCTTAAATAGACAATTAAAGAAGCAATATTGGCTTGATGGACTGAGTTACTACTTACTTGTAAGGTTAAAAGATAAAAGCTTTTTTTTTGTAAACGTATCTGAAAATTTTATGATTTACTATACTACTTCATTACATAACAAGCAGCAAAATCTCACATTTTTCTGCACCGAAAACAAATCCCACTCGGAGATAGTCCCATCGATGCTGGACGAGAGCAAACACCCGGAGCTGCCTTTGTCCTGACTAGGACAGCACCAGACAAGCGAAGAGACCCTCGAGTCAGGATCTCCCTGAATCGTCTGCGGCCAAAAAAGAAAAGTCAGATTAACGAGAAGAAAGGAGTAATAAAAGCAACATCACACTGCGAACACAAACGGGGTAGCAAGAGCCATACGAGCTGGCAGTGCCAACCGACGGAGCCAGGGGAGACGAGCCAGATTTCTAGCGAGCCGTCCTCCCTCGCAGCGGCCAACTGCGCGCCGTCGGGGCTGACGGCAAGGGCCACCACCGCCGACGGAGTCCACTCCACTGATCTGTTCGGGTAGACCTGGAGCTTCTCCATCGACGCCGGAGGGAGGTGCCAAAACAACAAACGAAGGCCAAGTTTATAGGACGAAGAAGCGGCAAAACGCCTCGCGATCGAATCGAGAGCTGAAGATTTCGGCTTCCGGGCACGGATTGGGACTCATACGAATCGGAAGGAAGGAACAGGGGGGATCGATCGAGCGATGCGTCGGCGGGAATCGAGGGTTTTGGAGTTGGGCGAACGAAGCGGGACGGGGCGGCGGAGGCTTTGCCACTTTTATTTCCAGCGCTTTATATTTTTCCACGTTCTCGGAGTTTGGGGTTTTGGAGTTTAGGACTCCGCATTATTCGACCGCTGTGTTGATTCGGGTCGGACTCCTGGTCAGAACTGGACCCCCGTTGATGGGTCGATATAAGTGGGCTGGGCCTACGATGTCCCATACACTTCTTTTTACCTTTTTTTCTATTTTTATTGTTTTTTATATAATATGCATATAAATTTAATTTAATTTAATTTAATATTTGAGGGTGAGAAATTGATTGTAATAAGTAGGATTAGGTAGCACATCGAACTTCAGGAGAGAAAACAAAACTAAATTAGTCTGGATTTTTTATACTGAAAAGATATGGGGGAACCAACCAAAGCTTTATAATTCCTCCTAATCTATTTATTTTAACTTTTTTTCTAGTTACAAATGAAGGCTTAATTATTACTAACATAATACAAGGAACCATAAATTAAAGTTAATTATATGTTGACGGAGACTTACCATTGATATCTGTTTAGTAATTAATTGTAAATTTAATGGAGGTGCTATACTTTCAAATCATTGCTCCATAAAAATTTAGCTGAATCATTGCTTCAAATCGGATCAGAAAGACTTAAATTTAATTATTTTATGATAATAGGCACTCCGCCTCTATTAAACATTTTAAATATTTTAGTAGCCCGAATATTATGCATGGCAAGAAAAATATAACTATTCAAAGTTATAAATCAAGAATAAAGATCTGTCCCTCCACCAAAGTAAAGAATCCTTGGACAAAAGCTTGAAGGCTTGAAGCCTCCTTTACAAGAAAAATAAAAAAAACACACTTTAAAACCCCTCTTGAATGACTCCGTATCCAATTCAAGGAAATTTCTCTCTTCTGTTCATGCAACTTTGTGACCAGTTTCAAAGGATCATGACTGCGTCCGTCCTCACCTACATATTAATCGTCTTCACAGTTTTTATGATCCAAGGTGCAGAATTGTAGTCCTTCATAGATATTTTTTCTTTGTTGTATAACGTATACAAAAAAAAATTGTTCATAGATTCTTAATTATTATGTGTTATACGCATAATATGGTGCAACTATATAAATTGTAATTTACTATAATGAGTAATTAATGACCAGTTTCCAGCAATAATTTTATCTCATGGTGCATTTTTTGATGTTTAGATGGAGATGGCATCGGCATCAACTACGGCATGGTCGCGAACGACCTGCCGCAGCCGGCGCAGGTAGTGCAGTTCCTCGTCCGCAGCACGACGATCGACTGCGTCAAGCTCTACGACGCCGATCCGGCCGCCCTGCAAGCCTTCGCCAACACCGACATCGCCGTCAGCGTCACCGTGCCCAACAGCCTCATCCCCAGCCTCACCAACCTCTCGTTCTCCCGCCATTGGATTCAGACCAACGTCGTCCCCTACGTGGCTTCCACCAACATAGTGCGCGTACTGGTCGGCAACGAGGTCGTCTCGACGGCCAACCGGACGTTGATCCTTAGCCTCGTCCCGGCCATGCAGAACGTCCACACCGTCCTTGTCGGCCTCTCCCTGCAGCACCGGATCAAGGTCTCCTCCACGCACTCCATCGGAGTCCTCTCCGCCTCATACCCGCCGTCGGCCGGGAGATTTATGGACGGCTACGACGCCGAGGTGATGAGGCCGCTGCTTAGCTTCTTGAAGGCCACGAGCTCCGCCTTCATGGTGAACGCCTACCCTTTCTTCGGCTCCAGCCCTGAGACGCTCGACTACGCTCTTTTCAAGAGCAACCCCGGCGTGACAGACGATGGCACGGGGCTGACGTACGCCAACATGTTGGACGCGCAACTGGACGCCGTCTTCTCCGCCATGAAGCTGCTCGGCTTCGCGGACGTCGACATCGTCGTGGCCGAGACGGGCTGGCCGACGGCCGGCGACGCGGGGGAAGCCGGAGTGAGCATTGAGAATGCCAGGGACTACAACAGGAACCTCGTGCAGCACGTCACCTCCGGCGCCGGCACGCCGCTGATTCCCAACCGTACCTTCGAGACGTACATCTTCTCGCTCTTCGACGAGGATCTCAAGCCGGGGCCGTCGTCTGAGAGGAACTTTGGATTGTTTCGGTCAGACATGACGCCCGTCTACGACATCGGAATCTTGAAGAGCGAGGTGCATATGAATGCTACCATCATCTCCAGAAATCAACTCTGATCAAGTTATAATTATTGGATATCTTTCTTTGTGCGTGTGTATATTTTTTAGGAGGAAGGGGACCCCATCAGCTCCAAGGCTGCAGCGGGGACAGCGGCGGCGCCGGCGAACCCGACGTCAGCCGACGTGAAGCGGTGGTGCATCGCCAAACCGAACTCGGACGTCATGTCGCTGCAGGAAAACATCGAGTATGCTTGTGGGCAGAGCATCGACTGTAGTCGAATAGAGCTTGGCGGTTCCTGCTACTTCCCTAACACAGTGGCTGCCCATGCGGCTTACGCCATGAACGAGTACTACCAAGCTTCAGGAAGAAGCCTCTTAAGTTGCAACTTCGGGAACACTGGAGTTGTAACCACTGTGGATCCGAGTGAGTAGTCCAATGCTTTCTTCTTATCCATATCAAATTTTAATGAAGTTTATTTATGTATATAATTTGCATGATGTCTCAAATGCAGGTTATGGAAGTTGCTTGTATAGCTCATAAAGCATGCTATGGAATAAAGAGAAGAGGGGGAGGAAAGTGGCTAAAGCTATTTGTTATAGACGTTTTTGAAGTTGTTGTAATGATCTATTGTTGTTCTTTTTTATTACCTATTTTCCCCTCATCTTAATTATACCATAAACTTTAAACCATTAATGTTATTATTAAATAAACCATATTTCTTTTTTGGCAAGGTATACATGTCCTGTTTCTTGTGATTCAAAAGGAAAATGTTCTTACAAAAGACAATGCATGGATCTGATTGCTTTTGTTCTGTTATTTTAGAAAGTTAAGAGCAAATTCATGTGTCCCCTAGGAAAGCAAGAGTTGACAAGTAGCTCAAGTCTATTAGTTGCTGATAGTGTTGCAAGTGTGTGTTATATGATGCGCTCAAAGTAGATGGAGGATCATTTATCTGGTCTCAGACTTGAGTTGTGTTTCTTGGATTATATTTTGACCAAAGTTTTGGTAATTACTATATAACATTTTCATAGTTAGATTAGCAAGCTTTATATTTTTGAGGGAACAAATTTATTTATCCTAGTGAGCTAAATGATTTCAGCCCTGAGGACTTCAGATTTTATCTGGCAAGCTTTTGGTAGATACTTCCCATATCTGAAATGTTAATGCTTGTTTGCCTGATATTGTTCACAAGTTGACGGCCGACTGTTGTTTATGCAAATGGGATTTATTAACAAAAATACATACTACCCTTCATTTAGTATAAACAACATGTTTACTGGAATTTAATGAACCTAAAAGTATATCTTCAACTATGAACATTATATATTTCCACCATTGATCTTCTGACCGACACATGAATGTTTCACATTGTTAGCTTGTCTGGCTCACAATTATGAAGCAAAATCCCTCCAGAGGTCCTGCCTGACTTTTGAGAAGATGTTTTCTTGTTTTTTATCATCTCTTCTTATTTTTGAACAAATTAGGCATCTTCAAGGCATAAGCAAACATGAAGAATCTCTGGACAACATGTACAAGCTATTCTCCACTTTATCTTTTACCCCATTGTACCATGAGTTCATGTTTCTTGCGAACACTGAAGGCACGACTCATTTACATTGGGCTCTTGTTCATGTCATTTCAATGTAGTTGAACTTCCTCTTGACAAGAATGCATATCCTAACAACGAGTGTTACATAAAATTGTGTGTTTGTAAATTGATGTTTTTATAAGCCTATATATATACAGATGTAGACGTGTGTTGTTCCTGGAGTGATAAAATTGTGTGTTTGTAAATTGATTTTTTTATAAGCCTATATATATACAGATGTAGACGTGTGTTGTTCCTGGAGTGATAAAATTGTGTGTTTGTAAATTGATTTTTTTATAAGCCTATATATATACAGATGTAGACGTGTGTTGTTCCTGGAGTGGAGACTACTCTGGTTGCTGACATGGTGACCTTGATGCAGCCAGTTTCATGGTGGATCTTGCTTACAGTTGAGATTTGTTCTCTGAAAAAACATGGAAGATGTGAATCATAGATCTTTTTTTTATCTGGAGTGACACTTGTTCGAGCCAAATCTCATTTCAGAAAACATCCTCAGTGAAGCACAGTGAATGGATGATCTAGCGCAGCTCATCATGGTAACCGTAATCATCATAGTCTTCATCATACTGTTCTTCCTCATAAACGGTACTGTAGAAAGCAAACTGATGGTTTAACATCTCCTTCAGTGTCAGCTTGCCATCCTTGTCATCATCAGCCTAAATCAAAGCCAATTTCAGCATGCTGAAAGAGTTAGATCTCCATCACAAGGAAACTTTAGCACAAAAGAGTAGCAGTTTATGTTTGGCTATTTACTTTTACAGACAGATTGATTGGCAGCTAAAATAATCAGTCAGCTGAGATGGAAGGTATTGAAGTAACAAAGATGAGATGTGATTCTTACTTCATTTATTAAGTACTTTGTGTAATGTGTAGCATGAGACAGCTCCCCGGGATGGAGGCGATAGAGGATGGGCTTCAATTCTTCAGCTGTTAAATATCTGCAAATATATGTTTAGAAATTAAAAAAACAAGCATAAGTATGTAATCCTTATCCTTTGACAGCTACAAATATATCATCCTGGTGCATACTATTTGTGGTTCGTTGATGTTACAATCATACAAGAGTAACATGGAAACATACTTATCATTGTTGGCATCAAGCTTCCTGAACTCTTCCTCTATGTCCAGTTGTGGGCTACGAGGGTGATCATCCTCGTTCACTTCAGGCTGGTTGTAGCTTCGGTATATCTGTTGTGCTTTTCTGCTGAACTCCTGCAAACTCAACTTCCCGTCCTTGTTCTCGTCCATCTCTCTGGAGCCAGGACAATACCAATATTTAGATATCGGCCTCCATTCCCAGAAATAAAATGTCAGCAAGTAAAATTTGATAGTCCCAATTGACAAATGATTGGACTTGGATTGTAGATTTGTAATACGGAGACGTTGCAATTTTGCAAATGTCTTGTTGAGAGCCAGTGAGTTTTCAGTGCTATATATCTCTACTGTGCTTGGTAAAGAGAACATCTGCTTTTTTTTTTACCTTAGCTTCTCTTTCTGCAACCACAGCTGTACTTCAAGGTTTTTGCTGTCTTCGGGGTGCAAAAAACTGTACCAACAAATGATTTAGAAACGGAAATAGCATCAAACGTTTGAACATTTTTCAAATTGAAGGTGAATGGCTCTACTCGTTGAGCTCGGATCGGTTCAGCAATCCATTGCCATCTGCATCTGCATTGTTGAAGCGAACTTTCCACCAGCCGGGCTTCTCATCGTCCATGTCATTCCAATCTGTCCTGCCAAACAATTAAGCATCAGAATGCTATAACTTCCTGACCGGACATATGAATATATGAACAGAATGCTTCATCTTTTCTGCAGAATGCACCAAGAAGGTAAAAGGTATCGGATCAGCATGTACAGACTCAATATATATGTTTACGTAGTTGGACTTCAAATTCGTAAACGAAATAATGAGAAGGAAGAATTAGAATTCGATAAGGATTCCTAAACCGACGATTTTTTACCAATCGCTTCGTCGGAGAGATACGACAAGAACTCCCGGAGGCTGACGCCGCCGTCGCCGTTCTTGTCGTGCAGCTTCATCTTCCTCTCCGTCGTGTATAACAGTTGTCCCAGCGCCTGCCTCTGGTTCCACATCTCGAGCTCGTGGAAGTCCACCGCCCCGTCCATGGGGAACAGATCCAACAGCGGGAACAGGTACCCCAACCGCTCCGTCAGATTAAGCCGCCCCTCTTCGCCGAAGTACTCCTCCAGCACCCCGATCACCTCCGGCAGCTTGCTCCAGTACTCCCGCTTCTCCGTCAGCACCGCGTCAAGCTTCGCCTTAAAGGTCTCGACGTCCATCAGGCCGCTCTCCTGCCCGCGCCGCTCGAGCTGGTCCAGCAGGGGGTCGAAGGTTACGTGGTGGTGGGCGCGGGCGAGACGACGGCTGGTTTTGCGGTGACCGCGGCCGGGATGGGGGGTTCCGGACAGGGAAAGGAGAACGAGGAAGGCTACCCCCAAGAGGAGGTAGACCACCGCCGTCCTTCGCATCGTCTCCGGCGGTGGCGACGGCCGAGTTGAGGACGAGGAGGAGAAGGTGGTGATCAGCTGAGTCGTAGGCGTCGCGGCATCTTTGGTTGGTTTGAGGGGTCGCAGGTAGAAGAAGAGCGCGAGGCTCTTACTAAATTTAGTCTTCGTTCTACACCCATCGTTCGAGGAGCCCGCCATATTTAACCGTTGCTAACCGACGGTTGATGGGCCTTCGCGGCGACGTATCTGACGGCTGACGCTTTTTTTTCCTATTAGATTCATGGATCTTTTTTTTAATGGGAAAAAAATTTGTGGAACATTTTTTTATCATGGAAAGGAAAAAAAATCTTCAAAGGGACTTATAAGATAGACCCCATTTTCTACCATGGAAAGAAAATAGTTGACTTTTATCCAAAATAACAAATTCTGCAAAGATATAAAATAACTTACTGATTCAAACCTGTGGTTCCCACTTACAATTTAAATCAGTCACTTATTAGTTGCTTTTTAGATTAAAGTTATTACTTGATTTAGTACACTTTTTTTTCGTATTACAAGGAAACCAGAAGTATCGTCATGATACAAATACAAATAAATAAATAAATACAAAACAAGAATAGGTTAACCTCTTGATCCATAAGTGAAAATGTATAATGTAGAATCATAATCACATTCTCAACTAATACACTTTTATGACTTAGTACTTACTGCACAAAGAACTTGCCTGTTCCTCACAGTAATAGGGTTGGCAAATGAACCAAGCCGGATGGATGTTAAAACCAACAAATTGGTACAAAAGCTTTTCCTGGTAAATCGAGGAGAAAAACTATGGGTCTAAAAAAGAACTCTCTTTATCAAAAATCAACTGCTAAGTGCAAAAGCTTTAACAGCCCATCCGGCTAGAAAAGCTATTAAAATAACCATGAAAGCAGCTACAAAGTTCATGTGTTTCCTCAATTCACCAGCATTGCCTTCTTTCCTGGCTAAACTTTCCCGGCTTTTGGAGCTAGAAGAAAGTGCTACATCCCAGAATGATCTAGCTTGTGCAGACTTGGGTTCTGTTTCTGGTTCCAGCACTCCAGTGTTTTCTATCGGAGTATCCATAGATATCAACTCCCTGCAGCGGTCTTGTGTATCCTACAAAAATGATGAGGCCGATGGATTAAGATCAGATGTGAAATGATGATGTAACACAAACAAGTTATATAACTCGAGTGAAAACTACGATTACTCTTTGCCTCCGAGAATGGGCAGAAGAATATTCACATTAGACAGGTAGGGTTGGATGGGTAGGGAGGATATATACTTAACCTACAGTTTTCTTTTTTTCAGTTGCAAACAGTAGACAGTTTTTCGTTGTCAAAGCATAGAAAACAAAGCATTAGCTATGTGCAAAACTGCATGCAAAAATATATTTGTAAAAGGAATTATATATATATATATATATATATGTATATATGTTGCAGTGAGGAACATGTCAGCCTGTATGCACAACCATGTTCAACAGTTTTTAACATACAAAAGTCTGTATGAATGCAAACAGAAATATGCCTATCAGAATTTGGCACCACACTGTATTTATGCAAAGAAATTGAATACAATGCTTTTGTACCGAGCTAGAAGATTTAGAAGTTAACGAGGCTTCTGTCATAAGCACAGAAATTTTAGCTTGGAATAAAGCATAATCTGATTGCCACGGCTATCAATAGTTTTTAGTGGGTTAGGAGAACATGACTTGTATGTTTATTTATGCCTGATCCTGTTTTGTTAACGTAAGAGTACTTAGGACGAGGTTAAGCTACATTTTGTTAAATTCATAGGGGTCTGCAATTAGAATACAGTAGGATTGTATCCTCAATCTCGAGTCTCAATCATATTGGTCCTATGGAAAGACAGAACGCGGGAAAAGATCATGTTTAGATGTAGAGTGAAATCACTAAAGAATAAAGGACATATTGTGATATGCTTAACTAAAACTGCTTCTACATGTGAATGGAGAAAGTTACAGCAAACTAAGTATATTTGGTTGGATAAATACATAACACACATAAAAGCAGTCACATTGACTGAACATACTTTTAAAGTTCCATGAAAAGAAATGTTACTAAAAATGAAAAACAAACATCAAGCAAGGAAATAACAAGAGATAGTCTTTCACTTAAGCTAGAGTAATGAGAATTAGCAGGTGTATAACTTAGGAATGATTGATGCTCACAGTATGGTAAGGATAAGCAGCCATTTGATTCAACTCATACAAATAGACAGTAGGCAAACCTTGAGTGTTTCTGATGCTTGGACATAGTCGCAAATAAAGATGCCAGCCAACCATGGAATAAGAACCCTTCTAGGGAAAGAAAGGCTGCAAAGTTTCCTGTTTTTTTCATAAGCATAACAGTAATCTTACAGAAAGAAGAAAAAAAAACGTAGAAATAAAATATAAAACACATATGAAAGCTCTGCTACATTGAACTAGTCGGTGAGTGAAAAAGATTAAATTCCAAAGATAAAAGAACTTCCATTAGATCATATCAAACTAGACATTTACATATGTTGCCTCAAAACTTGAAGATAAAAGTAACCATGAACATTAAAAAGTGTGACATATTTCTTTTACCCTTTTTAGGGTAAGTTAAAGTATATTTAATGTAAATTGGTGAGCATTTAAAATTTCTAAAGGGAAAAATGAAAGACAAATCTTAACTGGCAGGGTATATTGCAAATTGTAAGGTATTTATCGTTTTATTGTAGGTTGTTGAAGAAATCAACAACTTGAAGGTACCTTTGTTCATGTACTAATTGGGTTGACTTCACACTACTTGGTTCTGGCTCATCGTTGGAGGCCAATGCTACATCTCCTTCCATTTCGTCTGTGATGATGTCCAATCTGCTTCTTAAGCTGTTGATTATATCTCCCTGGTAAAAAAACAAATTAAAGCAATCTAAAATGAGCTATCATAATGAGGTATCTTTAGCTGCAGTAAAAGAACTAGTGCTTTGTTAGATTTATTTTGATGACGAACATCAGTGAATGGCAGCAACTAGTACACAAAGAATAAAGCCTGCATGACTTTCTATCAGGATAATAACCATAAATATAATACTCTACTGAAGAAATGGAAAACGCATGTTGGACAATCTAATAAAGAAAACTTTGAGAAACTGCATGAAAGATGCCTCATTTAACATTCTCCACAACAAATTGTGTAACATTGCTTAGAAACATGTCTGCCTGTCCAATCATCCTTTTTTCCCATCATTTGTTATATGAAAAACCACAGTACGTAATAGTAAAGGATTCCAGAAAATATCGTACTTAAGAAAATGCATGGCAGAAAATAAATATTTCAGAATAATTTCATTTATGTGAAACAGAGAGAGGCAAAACAAGACTGCAAATAGCCTATTATGCATCAGGAATCAGTTCACGTCTGTTTATAGAGGTAAATATTTAACTTATTAAGTCAAACTAACGAGCTCATATCCAAACTTGTCAAAGCGCAAGGGTAATATGAAGATTAGGCTGTTTCAGAATTGCGAATGGAAGTCATAAGAAAGCAGCTAGTGCATGATATCATTGTTAACATGATGTCATGTATCATAAATGGGCAAACATGTCCAGATAGAAGCATAGTTGAATGCTCCATAGTACCATATAAATGTGAGTAGCCGTGGCAAGTCTGGAGTATAACTTCTTACGTAGTTCATTATGTATTTACAATATGATCTTTCATAAATTCAGGGCCAGAAGATTCAGATAACATGATCAAAAACAAAAACTCCTCTCATTCCACATCCGGCAGTTACAGATAGATGTGAGATTAAGATTCATTCAAAAACAAACACCTTTAAATCAGATATAGCTTGTGAAGCAGGTTCTTTCGGAGCCAAATATGCATAAGCACATACTGATCCACTAAAGACGACAAGGCCAGCTACCTCTTCTGACCTGCAAACTTCACGTTCTTCAACTATATTAGCTTTTCTTAAAATAGAATAGAATTAAAAATGAAGCAGAAAATCCTAATTAATTTGAGCATTGGCATCGCAGCTCCCATGAAGCAAAAACATGCATGATGGAAAGATCAAGTAATTGCTATTGGAAAAATGTCACATCCATTAGAAACTACTAACACACCAGTAGATGCGTCGTTCTTAAATGGTAGAAGCAATTCAATTTCATGGTCCGTCGTTGAAGAGTTCTGTAACTCGTCATTCACCTGGAAAATACAAAACATGAAACAGGCCATATAAGAAAAAAATGATGCTTCAGGTGAAAAGCTAAATCACAGAAGGAAGAACGTGAAGAGCTTATCAGGTAATTGCCTATCGTTTGACAATCTAATATACCCATGGGAGGAATATTTATTGAAGTAAATAATGCACCAACGGATATACATCCAATAGGCCTATAGCAGGAAAAGACAATTACCAGTTTTCCATCTATCAAAGCATTTGCATTCTGCAACTCTTTATCAATATGAGAGATCCCTTCATGAACAAGAAATTTGAAAGTCTTAGAACTTAAAGGACCAGCTTGACGGACAGGTAGTCTGTTAAAAACATAGGAGGTCGCAGTCAAGGAAAATTGTCAGTGTATATTTATTTAATGACAAAAATGTCTTTATGAAATTTACGATAAACAGCCTATATGAACTGGAGTAAAAAGATCAAATTTCTCGGGTTGTTGCCAAGTTATTCTAGCCAGCACAATTGGTGTTGCAGCATCATAAACAATTATGCAATACATGAAACGAGGAAATCCAAATTCTAAGTCAAGATCCTGCTTGCAGCAGCTATCAAACAGTGGACGCACAATGAAGAAACTATGTGGATGTAGTGGGCCAAAATTGCTACAGTTCCTTTTAAATGTGTCTATGTATTGTCATATTCTGGTAACAGGTTCTGGAAATAAAAACTAAAAACAAGAGGCAGAAAAGAATGGTCTGCATTGCTATTCATTTCTTCAAATGATATCCCGGCAGAATGGGGAATGGATACAAACTCTTACATATGTTCATGAAATCAACCATTTTCTGAGCCAAATCTTACCTATGTTCATGAAAGAAACCACTTTGCCAGCCAACTTTTTCTTACATGAAGTTTTTTGAAAAGAAAATGCAATTGATATACACAATAAGTACGAAGTTTACTTAGTGCATGCAATACAGTAAAAAGCCATACTTTCTTACATGCACTAAGCCAAGGAACAAGAAAATGAAAACTAATATAATATAGCTAGTTTATGTGAAGGCATAATAAATCCTCACTTGATATTAATCACAGAGCATTACCTCAGCTCAAAATTGTAAAAACATCTGAAAGCTTGAAGTGAAGCTAACAGTTTTCCTGTTTTGAACTCACAAGGTCTCAAACTTCCTGATTTTAAGGTGCAGACTCGACAAGCCCACCTATTTAAATCATCACAATAAGGTAAATTGTTGGTGATATAATATTATCATTAGAAGAAAATGAAGCAAAATTTAATCAGAATAATAGAACTATAATTATCATAAAGATAACTTTTAGATAGCATAGAACTGTTAATGAAATTTGAAAAAGTTTTTAAAAAAAGAAATAAAGAGGACTAGAGAAAAGACACGATGAGAATGGCCAGCAATAAAAATATTGAACACCTTCTTGGGCTATAAGAAACATGAAGAAGCAATCTCTCATTGCAGCCATTATTAGACCACGGCGCTGCTTCAGCGACCCCTCTAACTGCCTGTAAGTGCAACAAACCATCTTAGAAAAGAAAGCCGATAACAATCTTAGTATGGGCAGAAAAATGAAACTATTACAGTCACCACCAAACACCTCAAGAGCAACTGGTTGTCTTGAGAGGGGAAGCAATTGCCGGAAGCAACATAGAAAATTACAAACAAAATGCAGGTTTACACAATCCCCGGAGCATTTAAAGTGCAAAAAACAATAACCTGGGCGAGCAGAGCCGGCGAAGTGGACTTAAAGGCAGCCTCAGAAGCCCATAGGTAGACTCCGACCACCTCCATACCACCCAGCAGCATCCTCGAAACCTAACAGAATTAAGCACGACTCATAAACGGGCATCAGAAAAAACCTCGCGTTGCGTCAAAGACCTCAACTTTACCTGCCGAGCGTGCTCGGCGACCCAATCCCCATCGATAACGAGAGATGCCTGCGCCTCCGCTGACACCTTCCCACCCTTCGAGCCCTTCTTCCTGTCGGCGGCGGCGCCCTCTTGTTTAAGGGAGCAGGCGGGACCTCCGGCGTCGGTGGGTGGCGTGGGGATCAAATCGTAGATGAAACCCCGAGAAGAATCCGCGCTGAGCTTTCCAATTAGTAGTCCCACCTATCACAAAACCATAAAAAGATCCCACCTTTAGCATCAAAAGCGGAAAAAAAACGAGAATAAGAACTGGAGATCTGAAACGTCGTACCTCAGCGGCGGCAGCGGATTTGAATAGACGATCCTCCACCAACTTCGATCGGGCTTCTTCGACAGTCGCTGTTGTCACCATCGTCGCCGTCGGCGATCGAACGGGAAAAGAGAAAAGAAAAAGCGAAATTGAACGGAAGACGGCGGAGTTTTACTTCTTGGTCTCGGTCGCATTCCCAACTCCCATCAAAATTGGACTTCCCGGCTACAAATAAATAAATAAATATATATATATATATATAAAATATTTTAGTATACCATTTTCTATAAAATTATTTCAATAACTTCGTAAATAAGGAATAATTTAGTTGGACGTAATTATAATTCTAGAATGTAAATTATTATAGTTAGAAATTCTCATATAATTTATATTTACATGATTTATGTTTCTTAGATTTAAATATGTAAATCAGATTTTAGAAAATGAATTACCTTATTTGAATAAAATTATAAATTTGTTGTATATTTTTAATTAGAATAAAATATTATCATATAATAATAAATAAATAAAATATAAGTAAAATTTATATTTATTTTTTGTTTATTTTTTGTTTTTATTTTTTTATGTAAATATATTTACATAATTATATTTTCGATCCAACTTTCTATACAGTAAATACAATTATTTGATGTAGTCATGTTTACATCAAACCAAACACAAAAATTATATTTAAGATAATTAAAATTCTAATTATCATCAATTATACTAAATCAAACACACATTAAATGAGTTCAATAAAATAAAATATAGTATTAATTCACATTTGAATCATTAAATTATAAATTACGGTCTAAATAAAATCAATCAAATAAATATTCAAGATTTTATAATTGAGATAAAAATGTAATCTAAATCTAACATCAATCTTAAATCTAATAACAATTCAATTTATAAGACAACAAGTGTAACTAATATTATATCTCTTTTATCTCCATTTTTTAAAATAAATAAATCAAAATAATACAAAATAACAAATTAAAATTTGGACAAACAAGTAGAAATAATATATAATTAATTATTCTCTCATAAAAACGAAAACATCATTATTATAAGATTGACATATTAACATGTTACCTTTAAGGATAGTAAATCTTTATCTCACGAATGTGATAATTTCAAAGCCTATTGACTTTTAAAAAAACATGATTTATTTTTTTTTAATATTGACTATTTTATAATAAAGAATTAAACATTATTTTTTTTATAAAATTGACTATGATTGAAATTAACTTTTTGAGCTTTTTCAAAGGTTGGAAATAAGTTCAACGAGGAAAATCAAACTTTGAACAAAGTTTTTTGTGTTTTCAAATGCAGCCTATGAAACTGCATTTATTTGCTTAAATTTATTTTTGGATATCTTTTTGTCATAATTAATTATTTCATCCCCTAATATATTTTTACGAAAACTTCATATTTTTCCTACGAAGTTTCCCTAATATTAATGTATCCTAAATAATCGAATTTATTTTTCTTTTCTTGTAAAATACAAATATTGGTTTTAGTACTTATGAACGTTTCCTTTCCTTATTTGCATCCTTTTATTTTGTAGGACATTTTAATACTTACTAATGCCACATTGTTTTATTAATCGAAAGAAAAAGAAGCTTTTGCTTTGGGTATTATAAAAGCCGTTTATTGGAACCTAATATATCGTGGAAAATAAAGTCCTTACAAAAAAACATGATAGGCCAAACTTTTGCAGCTCAAAAGCCCACGTGAATTCGGCCTGCTCTAAATCACTGTTGATTTTCTAATTGGATCTTATTGATGCATGAAGCCCTTCGGGATTTATATATTTTATCAAACAAATATATAATAACAGTTTTTATATAAAAAATATTTTATTTAAAAAAATAAAATTATATAATATTATATAAAAATGAATGGTGCAATATTATATTTCAAATTGAACCGGTGAAAATTTGAATTTATGGGACAGCAAACTTTGGACAAAACCTCGACAAAAAGGAAGTCAACAAATTATCGGTTAACATGTGATAGAATCAAAACTTTTTCATGATCAAAATTTTTAACATATGAGTCAACTTGTTATAACTTAGGAGTATGTTAATTACGCCTAAAAATAGATATGCATTATAGTATATTATAAAAATAAATTATTACATTCATTTTGAAGATTAATGGTGCCTATAAAACTTTAGCTTTAAAAATAATAAATATAATTATTGTTGATGATTTAAATTATTTTTTAGCATTACCAATAATATTTTAAGTAATTTATTTACCATTAATTCAGGATGCAATTAACTAATGAGTACTAAATTTGCTGCCCCAAGTTCGAAATATCATCTGGAACTAGTCAAATATTAATAATTATAAACAGCCATCGTTCTCGAATAATAATAATAATAAAATAATGATATTAATAATGATAGATTCATGCCTTCATGCTTAATTAATTTCCCACAGCGAGGGAGAAAGCTCCATTCTCATGAAAAATAAAATGGTATATCCAGAGCACAATTAAATGTGCGTGTGTGACCATTATTTGGATGGGGGTGCCATTAATATTAACGTGATTTGAAACATATGCATTTAAGATAAACTTCGACCATCCTATATATGCATATATGACAATGTCCTGTCAACATATTTGCAATTTCATATATACTGATAAATCAACATATGGTCAATTGGACCGCACAAGGGACCATGGAATTGAATTCTTATTTTTATTAATGTGTCCTTCGTATTAGGTTTCAATTGTGCCCCACTGAATAATTAGAAAAAATTCTCTAGCCCTCTTAAAAAATTGCGAGTAATTTGCATATCTTCCTCAAATTTACTCCATGCTAATAATTATTAGGGATTGCTGAGTAATTGAATAGTGTGCATATCTTTTTTTATCTAATTTTACTCGTAATTTGGATAAAAAATGGAAATTTGTTAGAACCAAAATTACGAGTTTGAACCTTCAAACAATATGAAGTGCGTGCACTATTATTGTAAAATATGTTCTTTAACTTACATCTCATTTATGTTAAAAATAAAATAAAGAGAGGGCAAGGATTACCAAATGATGAAAATTCCGCTTGTAACTATGTTCAGCATTAATTTTCCACAGCGAATAATGTGTATTTCCATGTCACTATGGTATTATGAAATATGCTTGTAACAAGAAAGGGGGCAAGGAGTATACTTAAGTGTAACCGAGTAAGTTAACATATTTCATACCATGGATCTATATTTTGCATATTTCAATGCCTATCGTATGGTACACTTATTTTTTAATTTGCATCTCATTTTTTTTAGTTGCATCTTCTTCCTTAACTAATGTGTTCAATATTTGTTGGATGGCTCAAAATATAGGATCATTAAAACCACCTAATAATCCATCTTAATTAAAAAATAATATATTAATCTAAATATTATATTTTCATTTCAATTACAAAATCAGATCTCTTTAGTTATATGAGCCGGTGTCAATTTATATTGAACATCCTAGAACCACACATCCACACTTAATTCTTTTAAAGATGCTCATTTTTTACTTAACTCTCGACCAATTGATTAGTCAACATAGTAAATATATCATTATAGAAATTAATACTTAACTATAACCTGAACTCGGGCCATCATCAATTATCTAGACTTATTTACTTGCACGCTCAAATTACAAGAGAGATAAAAATCTCATAAGACATAAATAAAGGAGAACATCATTCTGTCATCATCCTAAATAGTGACCTTAGTTATTTTCAATTATTTTATTTTTTTCCTTTATTTTGCTTTACTTTTTTTTAATGATATAAGTCCATCAAATACAAAACCATCACTTGCATCCATATACTATGATATCCATTATCTCAATGCTCAATATGTTTAAGCTCAATCGATACTAAATTACTTCATAAATAGTAGTCATTGAAAGGAATTCAATTATCTCATGTCTCATGTCCATGTTATATTCAGACATAAATTCAATCATAGACATTAACAAGTTTTATTCTTTATTTAGTCTTCGATTTTGGAGTGATCGAAATTCATAAAAATACAAGTGGATGTACCGAAAAAAGAAATAAAATTGGACTACTATGTTTAATGTACTATTTAGATATACATCTAATTTATGTACATAAATGTTGTAAATTGATCTAGATATAGGCTTTAGTTATATTTAGATACAATATTTAGATACAATACAACTTTATATCAAGATATATTTATATGATAATATAATACTCTAACTCTACTATACTATCTAGTATAGTTAAGCTAGATTCATGTGAAAGTCCATTAGTCATACCGCAATTAAGTTCATACAATCAAACAAACAGAGCATCATGCAATTCGAAACACGGTCCATATCATGGGTGACATCACCCGTGTTGTCCTCTAGTCGGTCGAACACGATTGTTTTTTAAGTAGTCGCTTATCGTTTTTCAATGAAACACGAAATTGGTCATGTTGATGTGGTCAATTTTGGTTATAGATCTTTCTTTGTCATTTCCTTTCGGAGAACACGAGTCGCGTCGTCTAGGAGAGCAACATGGTCAATTTCTTACCTTTGACATGGGAGTTCTTGGAACGTGGACCATGTCGATAAGACACACAATCTATTTTCGCTCAAATTATAAATTATTTTGGTCAGAAGAGGTTGACACGGTCGGGCTTCGGGGACATGGACCATGTCAATAAGACACACGATCCATTTTTTCATAGGTTTAACTTTACCATCTTTATGATCGGAGGAAGCGAACAATCCATCTTCTAATAATGTGGCGTGAATATGCCCCGCGTCAGGTCGAACGCGGGCCATGTTTAGGCCTCCGATGCCTTATCAATTATGATTTTATTCTCCACCTCGATAATCAATTATTGCATATAATTAACTACTTGTTTTACAGATTAATCATAAACTTATGACAAAGAAGATTACTTATCAATTTGATTATTATCATTCATTTACTTCATCATACATATATAAAAATCTTAAGATTGATGCTCCTAATTATATATCTAATTATCGCTAATATTTTCTCCTCGTTCATTATTTTTCGATTCTCGTACCTCGCTCTCGATATGTCTTCCTCTTTTTCTAGTCCTCAAAGAGGAATATAGAGAAAGAAATCTCCTAATGCCTAATATTGAGAGAGAAAATAAGTAGTGTCTCTCATCTTTTGACCTTCATTTATGGTGTTTCTTAAGGTGTATTTCAGGTCTAACTCAATTTAATATCTCTTATTTTATTCTATTTCAATGACAAAATATTAATATATCCCAAAGTCGATATTAAATTTGGTGAGCACAACACGACCTAGGTTTATTTTGAACACGACTCGTGTTGAATCTTGACAATTGTTTTAGAGCAACATGACTCTTGTCCAATTTTGACACGATTTGTATTAAACCTTTTCTTTCATTCTCAATTTATTTCGTGACTGGAGTCCAACAAGGGCCGTATTCAAGATGGACACGATCCATGTTGAACCTTTCATTAATCTCTTATTAATTTAAACTTATCTGATGTTAGATCATATTTATAGAAAAAACTCATTTGGATAGAATTTGAGTTGATTAGGACTCTAGTAGTAGTAATTTGTATTGTGATTAAAAATTCATAAAACTAACTTGTATAAGAGTATAATTTTTTTTCTAATCCTAATCTCAATCATATTTTATCTTATAATTATGTATTACTTTAAAAATTGAAAGTTATTATATTTATTATGTTCAATATTATATTATACAACGTGCCTCGTAAATATGCACACAACGCAAATCATATATTATCTTTATGTTGTAAATGTTGACATTTTTTAGATATGAACTCACGGATGTCTAAAATTATTAATATATGAATAATTGGATATAGATTTATTAATATTTCAATTTATCAAATTGATGATTCTACAAATTAAATAAAAAATTACTATTTTCGGTGGACTCAAGAATATAGTCGGGACGATGAAACTTGATTTATAAATATTGATATTAAAATATTATTTTCAGAGACCTTATAAACATGCTAGGTATAATGTCACTATTGACACTTTGATGTGGACATATGTGGTCAAGAAGTGGATTGAGACATGACCAGGTTTCTTGTTGGGTCGCGGATTTGAGCAAGTCTATTTCTTTTTCACAAGCTTTGATGCCAAGAGCAAATATTTAGATACGTGCATTATAAAGAGAGCCCTCGTACATTATCGTCATAAATAAATTATGAAAAATAAAAGGAAAATGACGAGTCGACGGCATTCTCTATTTTTTTTTCTTTCATTAAAGTACATATGATATCTTTTTCGTATTCTTAAACGAACGATGCCAATTTACCTTAATTTATTGTCATTGTAGGACACGGATCAACATCTTATTAATTAAGTATTGGATGTGAATTATATAAAAAGAAAAAAAGAAACCTTCAACGTCGATAATTAATTATGATTGATGACTAAATTAATGATGACGTAGATATAATTAATTTATAGGCGAAGTCGATGATACCAACGAACAATTCAATAAAATTATGAAGTTGTCTTGCAAATTGCAACCTTGAAAGGGTCGTGTTCCATCTTTCAACCCTCATGATTATTAGTACATGATGATAATAATCCTTGTCCAAATTGGCGATCGAGTTAAACTTTATCCATCTATTTATCAAGTTTTTTTTTTATTTTTTTTATCCAATTATCAAGTTGCAACCTCAACGTTTCCTTCTATTTTACGCTATTTTTTTCATATTATTATTATTATTATTATTATTAGGAAAAAAATAAAGATACTTCCTACTTAAAGTAGACGACATCATGCTATTTACATTTTAAATGTAAGATATTTAATGTGAATAAATTTAAAAGAGATAGAAAAGGTTTGAAAGTAAATTTAATATTTTATGATTGAAGATGTTGATAATATGATGTTTTCTACTTAATTAAAAATATTTATATTGAATCTTATTATTATTAGAGGCATATTAGCGTGCATATACAAATTGTATATGTCGTGCATGCACACATCATGAACTTTTGGATTAGTATCATTTTCAATCTAATGATTCAAAATATAGATAACGTAAATCATTGGATTAAAAAGATATTGATTCAAAGATTCAGAACGTGTGTATGCACAGTACATGCATAATTTTATATGTACGCTAATATTATTATTATTATTATTATTATTATTATTATTATTATTATTATTATTATTATTATTATTATTATTATTATTATTATTTTGGACGACGTCGTTTTTAGATTGTTTGCCGCAATCCATAGACCGCCCACAGGATTATTAAAATCCGCCGCTGACCCACCGCACAAGGAACTCGTGACTCGAATTTTAAACAAGTTTAAGGCATGAATAAACAAGTGGACAAAAAAGAATGATTGGTTGGATTTCTAACCTCAACCTTTATGCTTAGTTTGGCAGTTTGACACGAAAATTAGAATGAGAAAAATAAGAGCGCAATATTCTCGAAAAAGGAAGATAATAAATTTTTTTATGATATTTTTTATCGATTATTTATTATTCTAATAAACAAAATTAAATAATGTTTGGTTGAAACGAAAAAATAAATAATAAATTTAGCATAATGTATTATATATTTAATTTCATAATAATTTTGAATTTATAAAAAAAATTGATTCTATCAATAGAAAATAAATAATCATTATATAATTTTATTTATCGAGTTAAATAAGTTTAAATAATGATAAAAATATTCATTATACAATGAATTTAATTATATAAATTAGTATGTTTCAATTTATATATAATTATTCTTAATTTTAAAATAAAATGTCAAATACTAAATAGTTATGATATTATAGTAATTAAATAATACTTGCAAAAGCTAATTAACATTTCTCGGTATTTCACTTTTAATAATATAAATATTACCTAATAATTATGATAATATAATCATTAATTTATATTTAAAATGTTGATTTAAAAATATTGGTATTATTATATTTTATTATCATGTATTTAATAAGTTCAAAATAAATTAGTAAAAAAAGGAACAAGTTCCGGGAACATTTTGTTATTGTATTAAAAATAAAAAAGTTATTTCGCACATTTTCACATGATTTTAAAAATGAATAAGAACATGATGCTTGAAATATTTGATTAAATAACAATAATAATAAGAAAATTTGTTCTCTCCTTATTTTCGATCAAATAGACTCTTAGTATTTTTCTATCGAATAATAATTTTAAAAATTAAATACGAAATTATTAACTTTCGTCTATCAGTCATTAATATATATATATATATATATATATATATATATATATATATGCTATATACAGAAAAATATA
>LTAE01002773.1:27504-41507 GCA_001647135.1 Pontederia paniculata | reverse complement strand
TAATTATGATCATAATTACATACCTTCAATTATCTTCTATATGTTTCACGCCTTGGATTATCTCTCTCGTTCCTTGTGTTGTCCTCTGCGTCACCTCCTCCTGACATCAATCCGAGGTTGAAGTTTGAGAAAAGAAAAGAGAGAAGGGAGAAGAGATGGGAGAGCTCACCTGACGGCTAGGACAGAATTTTAGGCTTAGGAAAATTATATTTTTGTGGTTAGGGGTTTATATAGGTGAGGGATTTAGGGTTTTAGTGAATTTTTAATTGGGCTCAAACTCTTATTTAACCATATTTTAATCTAGACCGTCCATTTATTGTGATGGGGATATGGGTATTACAGCCACCATTACTGATACTGATGCATGGGCTTATCTTATATTCAAATTTATTGTGTAGAATATTAGCACAACTACAAGTGAACAAGTTTCTCGAATTACACAGCAAAGCAAAGCGCTAACTCCCTCTGTGAAGACAGATATTACAATTTCGAGTAACAGCATGACAATTACAAAGAGCACAAAGGTGTATGATGACATGAATACACAACATTGTTGACGCCTAAAGTTGTAGAAATGACAAGGGCAGACATGAGAGTGAGTTCTATGCAAAAAGTAAAACAAGATATTATTATAATTCACAACCCCTGTTGCAGGGGTAAACACAGAAAACTAACATTAAAACATAGTTATGTCAGGCAGAGATGGCGGATTGTGCATCTGGTTCTTATGTTTCGTAAGCTTTGTCTGCACCTTTTCACTCTTGCTACTTCCAGTCTTGTGTTGCTCGCTTACAGATCCCTCTCTAGCACTGCACATCTGGGACCTCAACTTAAGCTTGAACTTCTTTGGGGCACTGCTCCATCCGCTCCTCCCACGACCCAATTTCTCGATCTCCTGTCTCATGCTTGTGCACTCTTTTTCAAGTTCTGCTACCCTCATCCTCATACTGTCCATGCCCACCTTCAGGACTTGATTTTCCCTTACAGCGGTTGCCCAGCCACTGGCTTCCCCTGAACCACCAATAACACCCCTCAAAGGTCGTGACCCATCAATATTGTCGGAAACTTGTAAGCATCCGACAATAGAAGACCTCAGTTGAAGCTGCTCGAAAAAGAGGACTTGGACCACTATTCGTAGTGGGAGCCTTTCATTCTGAGCAGCATGTGTGCAAGCTTCTAAAGAGAGCTTCTGGCAATCCATCAATCGACAGAGTTGCTCCCTTTCTGCCTCCGGAAGCCATGGATGTGCCTGCATAAAGTGTGAAACAGATATCAGCAACAACACAGTTAACAATTTGACTGAAAATAAGGAGAGATAATATCTGTCGATGACATAAATCAATTTGGAGAAAATACATAGTAGTGATCAGATAGCTAATTGGTGAAATTTAAGAAGTTAAAGATCATAATTGGTACAGGAGGGATCAACCACCGGATACCTTCAAATATATGTCAATAGCACGGTATAATCCATCATCTAGTGCACGTGCATAATCAGGTATAGCAGCAGCCAAAGCCTGGAACTTTGGAGGCTTCAAGTTGATGTCAGGTGCAACTTCCGCTAAGTATCCATCTATTAACTTGGAGACGATGGTAATAGGTGTCAAAGAAGGTGAACCTATTAACTGCTCATCAAATAAACCTGGAGATGCATCCCCATTAGCCTGATCAATGGCTAAGAAATGGTCAAGAATTCGTTGAACACAATCCACATTGTATAATGTCTCCATGGAGTATGTAAAGGTCGGCAACAGTAGATCCTCCAATTTAGCCTGGTCAAGCTGCATTCCAATCCTTTTCTCCAGATTGGAAATACAAGATTGACTAGCTCGCAGAATCATGGATGTGCGAAGAAGAGCAAGCAAAAACTTGGTCGATGTAACACCCTTTTGACAAGGCAACATGCTAACCATCTCTTCCAGAAGATGTTTTTGCTCTTCCTCGGATGGTGCATTTGTCAATGCCACAGATGCCATACTTTCCCGTCTATTAAGTCCAGGAAGACATCTCTTGGCATAAACTGTCAAGGAGCCAGCAATTATATCTTGTTTGATGCCTCGAGATTCCATGACTGAAATAAGCCTCTTATATAACTGAAGGCTTAAAGAAGAAGCATCCTCATACCACCAATTATAACTATAATTTCTGGGCCTTGCTCCTGTGCTGATTCCATTCCACAAAACACTCCCACCAGGGCTTTGCATGGCACCATGTTCCATCATCGGCCATCCAAAAAGTTTTGGATCTGTACATGCTTTTATAGCTAAAGACTCGAGACATCTCTTAATAATTTGAAGATTTTCGGCATATGGAAGAAGATTGTCACATGTTTGAAGGGCTTTTATTGAATCTTTCCAGTTACGAAGTACTACTTGATTGAGGAAAATCTCTGTCTGAGCGATCAAGTTTTCTTCAGCCATTTCTTCTGTCATCTGAAGATGTTCACCAGCACAGCGAAGGCAAACCACATTTGAGGCACTAAGCTCAAATTTCACACCATAACAGAACTTGACGACTAGTTCAAATGTTTTTTCACCACCAAGAATGTCATCTAACTTGAACACACAACCTTCTTCAGTGGAATTCTGAGCAATTAGTTTCTCCAGAAGAGCACTCTTGGATAGCAGAGGGAACTATAAGAAATAGAGAATGGACATATTCATCAGAATATTCAGCTAACTGTGAGTAAGCTGCTTGAAATAAGTAAGTGATGAATAAGGCAAGAAACTTGTCATATTAATGATAAGAAAATAAGAAAGTAGCATGTGGAGAAAAAGATTAAATTACATACATTCCTGAGTTAATTCAGATTCTATTATGAAACTCAAACAAGTGATTACGATATGAAAAAAACAAAGCAGCTTATATCATCCTCTCTTTTACATCCCATTTGAGAAGGTGCTTCATCCTAGAGTACTAACATATGAACAGATAGTTCAAGAAAATAATTCAACTTTGGTTTCTTCAACGCCTTTATGAAACTCAGGCCATAGAAAGCAATAAGATCCGTGAGATGTCTATCACAGATAAAACAAACTGCAAGTTACATAAATAAAATACAATGAATATGAAATTGGGTAGAAGTTTAACCTAATAACATGATGCTTACACAAGCTTGAACATCAACTGAAACATAACAAACAAATGAAGCCAATAAACTTTCATTGTTAAACCGGTCACCTTGTGAAGATGGAAGGACATCTCCTTTACTTGAACAGTAACATCACTGGGAAGTCCAGTCGTGCAAAACCTGGAGAAAGTACAAGACAACTTAGTGATCCTCGTTCAGGTAAACTATATTTAGGTTACTCAGCATTTTAGACAATAATTTATCCAAAGTTGCACACAAAGTGCATAGTCAGGAAGACAGATGCAACAAGTCACATAATACTACACCTGTGCGACTTAGAAAGAACAACAGAAGGTAACTACGCACCCAATTTTTAACAGAGAATCATGCATGTATTATTAAGTCCAATAACTATTCTTACTCTTAACAAGTTCCGAGATCAGATTAAGATAGAGCATTTTTTGTCAAATTCCTTTAAAACAGAACATCTATTTTTTCCTAAGAATTACAATGGACTATAAGAGATACAAGAACTTCAGAAACTAAAGAAAGGAGTACAGATTCAGTTTTTATGAGCATATCCAGTGCAGTAAAGCACAGAAAGGAACGATGCAAGAAAGGGATGCAGCATACCAAGCTTGTCCTTGCTGCTGGAAGGCGTCGGGTTTCGAACCCAACTTCTTGCAGGCCATATTTAGCGAAATGGCAGAGGAAAACGCAGGAGAACTCGAAGGAAAACTAAGAAAGCCTGAGAGAGCAGACTGGGAACACCAAATTTAGGAAACAGGTAGCATTACACGAAGTCCATTAGCCTCGCGGAGGAAGTTCACCGGACAGCACATAATTCGCAGAAAGGAGCACTGCATTCAGAAGTAAGAGCTACTGCGTCAGTAACCAGAAACTGGAAATTTTAGCTCCCTTCTCAAGTTCATAACACAAAAACCAGCAATTCCAGAATTATAATGGCAAGAGCCAAATTTGCAAGAATCAAACCAAGATTGCAAGGTCCCAAATTTATGAACTGTAGAACTGTAGAGCAAATCCTAAACCAGGAAAAAAGAAGAACTCCAGAATTAAAGACCAAAAGAAAACAAATTGCTCAAGAGTCTACCGCCCACCACCAAATCCATAAACCCCCCACAAGTGCAGAAACCTAATCCAGTAAGCAGTAATCCCACCAAAAAGAAAGGAGACGAACAGGCAACAGAACCACCAGCCAAGAACAGCACCAAATCATGCACTAAGAGGAAAAAAAGAAGAAGAAAACAAACTGGACAGCGACGCATCAAAATTTGGAGCAAAACATCAGGGAATCAAATCTCTGATTCAACTCACCGAAACCCGATCCCAGTTCGCAACAAATACAACAACATGAGATTAAAAAAAATTCGAATCAAATGTATATAAAGATTAAATAAAAGCAATAAACCCGCCGAGAAATCATGCAAAAAAGAAAAGGGTCCAAGAGAGCAGTTTCTATTCTGTCTTTTCCTCTACCTTCAAAAAAAATCCTGCTTTCGATGCCATTCCAAACGAAGTTTGCAGGCGGATGCCGAGTTTGGAGGGGACCGAAGCCCTCTGCATCAACCCATCTGTTCAAAACAGAACAATGGAAGCAACAGGAGGAGATAGAGAAGGTGAAGGGAAAAAAATGGCGAGAAAGGCTGCGAAAGTGAGAGTGGAGGGGGTTGAATTGAGCCGTTGAGGTTTCTGTGAAGTAACATGGTACGCGTAATATATTAAAAAAAAGAAAGAGAAAAAAAATTAGTTGGAGGAGGTTAGCTTTGGCCTATTCTCTATTTTGTTCTTTTTGATTTAGACCCGTCGATATCTAATAATACTAAGTTTAATCTCATATTCAGACAAAAATAAAATAATAAATTTTGATCAAATTAAAAAAAAAAATCATTCAAATCTATAACTATTAACTTCTGACGATCACTAAGATATAAATTCGCTAATTATATATATTAATTAATTTAATTCCCTATTAATAATAAATTTCATTTATTAATTAAAATATTTTCTTTAATTTTTTATTAATCAAATATCACAACTAGTAGCCATAACTCATTTTGATCAATTTATATATTTATTTTTAGTTTATCTTTTATTTTCTTATATCATAATTTTAAAAAAACATATCTCGCACTTTTCACTTTTATTTTCTCTTTTTTGTCTTTTTTAATTTAATATACATTTTTAAATTATAATGATACATTTAGTACTGGTAATGATTATGAATTAATATAAAAATATCACAAAAAATAAAACTAATATATATGTCACTACAAATTTAATCTCCTATGTTTCTTTTTCTCATTTGCGGTTAGAGATATTTTTCCCAACAAAATTGTCATTCATTGGATTTATGTGAATATATTCTTGTAAAAGCTAAGTAAACACTAATATGATCACAATTTTTTACCCCACAAAAAAATGTCTACTGAAAACAAAGAAAAAAGAAGATCCATAACAAAAACATATCGCACTCATAAAGACAATACTTTTATACTTTTGTTCATATGTGTTCATTATTGGAAATAAACCTTTGGTTAGAAATTTACAAGGAGTAGCCACACGCCCACATATATGTTTGAGAGTGACAAATACTAGTAAATAAAAGTTCTTGGCCTCCTCCCAAGCCCTCCTCTGACCCATCTTTTTGCTCAACAATTTAATGCAGCATTCAGTTCTAGAAATTTTGGTAGCAGTGCAGGAGAGGGATTCTCCTTCATGTACTTTAAAACTCCATTAAGAAATGTGATGTGCACTGTTCACCATTAATAGTTTAATGGTGTGTAGACATGTAGTGTATATAAGATGTTAAAGAATAGTATATAGACTCGCCTAATGGCCCCCCATGTGGAGGATGGAAGCCCAAATATATTAGAAGGGAGTTGTATATTTTGCAAATTTTATAACCACTATATAAAATTTTCTTTAGGAATAAAAAGGCCAAATATTAGTACAATACTCACAGGGCCATGTGAGAGTTCCTGTCAAGGTCCCAATTTGTTTTGTTATATTTAAGCCTCTGCCGGTCATGCCATGCATAATATCTTACTGGAGGTGCAATTGAGTATTTAAAAAAGCTTGAAAGGGTTGTCTGTTAAATGGGTAGTGACAACATGATCTAAATTTCAAATTTGTTTAAACTATGAAACTTCATATAAGTTATCTCCATTCTTCTCTCTCATGGGGATATTTAATGAATGAAGAAGGCATTTTTTGGGGATGTGTCAAGGCATTGAGATGCTGAGCAGCACTTGCTTGCCTTTGGGACTACGATTGTTGGCTAGGGACAAAACCCCATGAGATCTCGGATTTTAAGGGACAGCATCATCCTGAAGATTGAAAAATGTGACTGAATCAAAAAATAAAGCTTCTGATGACAGCAGCACCAGCAGCAGCAGACTGTAATGGCTTCTTCACATCTCAAGGACAAACTCCACTCCACCCATATGATGGATCAGGTTGGACTCTAATGGCATGAAATTTAGGGAGCCCCCAGGGTGCTGTGTGAATCTTGCTGTCGTGATATGATAGTGTCTGTTGAAAGCAAGGGGAAGTGGAGAAAAGAAAACTAGTGCAAAAAGCTTTGATGTCAGTAAAGATGTCCCCATATGTGTCCTTTGTGGTTTATGGCAGTGTCATTAACCTTAATCAAAATAGGCTTAAGGTGAACTTTAAACATCACTCTCATGAAAAATTATTAAAATCTCGATTTTTTATAATTTATCTTACGATCTTCTTATATTTTACTTTGCATCGATCTTACAATCTAATACATAAGATTTTTTTACGATCTTTATAAGATTTTTCACAAAATCTCACGATCTTTAATCGATCGTCGATTTAAGTAAAATTTTGACTTTGACAATCTTACTCCTATGGATCTATATGTGCAACATATATGTACAATTTCATGTTGCAAGATAGTGACCACTGGAGAAAGAAGTAATTTTTTTTTCATATATTCTTTATCCAAAACAAGGCATATATTGAGTTTTTTTTTTCTATTTGAGACTGCCCAGGTTGGGGGGAATTTTATTTCTATAGACAGGGACTGCATAGAGCAGACAAAGGAGTTAGATGGAGGGAATTAAATGTATGCTGAAGCCTGTTATATGAATTTTATAATATCTATTGGCGTGTTCTATGCAGTTATTTTTTTAATTTATTGTTATTATTCAGAAATATGGATAGGTGGTAGAGGTACTCCTAAGTTTTCCATCCGCCATTAATGGAACCTTTTGAGAGGCAGGCCACCCACTTCGGATTCCCGACAAAAAATAATTGACATTCTTTCTTTTGAAGGAGCACAACTGGATGATGGTGCTGGTGCAGATAGGCCAGAAGGGAAACGAGGTAGTGCACACTGCACAGAGCAGGAACGCCAACAACAGGATTGAACAGATTGGCTATTTAAGTCGAGGACAGCTAGAAAAGTTGGACAGTTGAAGCTACTTATGTCAACTCTACAAGAAAGTTAGGAACGATAAAGTCTCAATTATGAGGATTTTTAGAAGTATGAATTAGGAGACTGAAATATTTCTCTCTCTATGTATATATATATATAAAGGTAATTCATTAAGTCGATAATACTATATTATCTAATTTTTAAATTATAAATTATTATATTTACAATGCATATAAGATTTTCTTCTTGAAAGAGTTTTAATCAAAATCTTATATCTTATGATAAAAAAGATAAATAAGAAGATTTTTTATTTTTGAGAGGTCTCCGATGTACAGGACTATTAGTACTTAATTAATTTGAAGTCGAAATGAAAGAACAAAAATAGTATTCCTTTAATCAAATTGACGACTCGGTAACTTGAATTCAGGACTACTAGCTCACGATCCCCCAACCTATGATACAGACCTATTAATCATCTCTCTCAATCAAATTTGATTAAATAAAAAGGTAGATAACACTTTCATTAAACCCTTGTTTGTATACTATATTTGTATTGTCATTCTTAGCATTTTAATGACACATCTTATCCTTGGTTTATTTACGCCATAACCAATTTTATTAACAATTTGGAGAAAAAAGTTAACAGCTTTTTAAAATTGACATGCTAACTAATAATGTCTCATTTTTGTACTCTAAATATTATTTTATTACTATTTATTTATTTCGTCATGACTTATTTAACATTGTTTATATATGATTTTTAATGTGAATTTATAAAAGTTAAATATTCAAATATTTAAAAATATTATAAGAACATATTTTAAAAATAAGTAAGCGTCTTCTTCTATGAATTATATCATTTATTTTCGAAAATGTGTGATTTTAAATATCTTTATCTATCATGCACATTGTTTATTAGAAATTTATAAACAGAAAGCATTTATTAAGGTTACAATATATATTTATCTTTCTTAAACGGTAAATAAATTCCTGCAAAATCTTCAGTTTGTTTTTTTCGTTTTTTTTTTCTAGGATCAATAAAATATTTTTTTACATTTTTATTAGAAATAAAAAATGATTAAAGCTCCAAAAACATAAATATTCACAAAAAAGGTTAACTACTTTTTGTCACTCTTAAAATCCTAATGCACTCGTAACTTCGTAAGTACTAGATATTTTATTTATTTATATAAAAACAGACCTAAATCACATTAAGAATGATACACACACATAGATATATATAATGATAAATAAGTTATAATGAAGCAAATAACTATAAAAAATTTCCGGTGAAAATTATTTGCACGCGTCATTCATTGGTTGGGAAATAGACATCATTAGTTGGGAAATGTGCAAAATAAAGTGTTAATACATGTTGTCCAAAAAAACTTTGGATGTGTTAACCAAGTAGTTTATTAGTATAAAAAATAAAGGTAAAATAGATAAAATAGGCTGACATCGATATTGTATGGTGACATTAAGAACACCCATTTTCTATTTTTTCTTTTTTACTTTAATGATTCTTCAAGCTTAATTTTATATTAATTTAATCCTCTTAATCAACTATTATCATTTTTTTGTCGGCTCAATAAGTCGACTTCTACATCATCTAAAAAATATCACATCGATAAACTATTTTAATATATTATTATTATTTTAATGTATGAATTAATTAAAAAAATAGCGCCACGAAAGGAGGGAGGGAGGACGATCCATTAATGTTTTATAAATCAAGTTGATGAATTGTTGGTAAGAAACTAAGTTGATATAAAATTAAGATTAAAAGACCACTCGTGTAATTTAATCACTAAATTTTGAATAAAATATGAGTGCAAATCTCACTTTGATTTATATACGATACACAAAAATCTATCAAAGTTTATCTTAAAATTGTCAACCATATAATCAAAGATTTTTTTGGATGGTATATATGTGTGTTTAATGTAACTACTAAGCATTTGATGCTTAGTAAAAATATTTAGCACATTTTAACTCTTTAATTCATAATCGATGATTAATTTTATATGATTATTTATCAATTTTATCATCTATTACTATATAAATATATGCAGCTATTTCGATCCGCCTCTTGATGGACAGCTGAATATTCATAATTAGAATATTTTTATAATATTTGTTTGGTTCAACAATTATTAAAGGAAAAGAGAAAGAAAATTAGAAAAAGAGAATAAAAGAAATAAAGGTAAAAAAAATTAACCTATTTGATTAACATAATTAAAATAGGATAAAAATTAAAATCAAGTCGTAACTTTATTATACAAATATATTTTAGGAAAAAAAAATATGTGGAGCTAAAATCTACTCCGCGGAGCACCGTAGATCTCGTGATCTACAGTCCTCTTTTAACTTCACTTTATTGAAAAAAATAAAATGAAATTAAAGAAGCACCATAGATTTCGAGATATACGATGCTCCATACATGTGAAATCAATTGAGATCCACATGCTCATATATTTTATTAAATAAGATTAAAATAAGAAATATGTTTTAAATATCTTTTCTATCTTTTCACCTCATTTAGGGATTAAAAAAAATGTTCATAAACAAAAAAAATATTTTTTTTTCTCTCCATTGAAAATGCAACTAAACAAAACTACTAACCTTATTTTCTTTTTTTCTCCTTTACCCTTCTTTCAATGCTATCCAAATAGTTTTTTGGTTAGCACGATTAACACACGATAAAATTGTTTAAAACTCTTCTCCATAACTTCCGCCGCTCGACGTCAGAATTTAGCATCTCCCACATCCTTCAACACGGAGCTCATCTTGAGTAAATAAAATTTACACCCCCCATTACATTCCCTAACACAACATAAAAATGCCACAGTGTAAATCTTTTAAAAGAAAACTAATAAAAATTTAAAATTTTAACACTAACGAACAGTTAAAATAGTTATAAATTAAGTTTTATATATATTTTTTTTTCTTTCGATAAGTATTTTAAATATATAATCTAAAGATAAAAGAATTTGAAAGAGCATAGTGAACAAATTTACAATTTAAAAAAAAAACGTCCAGAACTGATAGATAAAAGGGGAATCGATTTATGCCTTTATCTAGCAATTGATTACTTTTTCACGTAAAAGCGGTAAAATGTTATAAAAGGAAAACAGCAAAAGCAGAGTCCACAGTAAAAGGTGAACTACTAACATCAGTAGGTTACTAATGCAAGCAAAAACGGCAAAAGCAAACAAGAGCCATTGCAGCCGCGTCATCCATCAACCATAAAACTAACGACGCCCACTTGCAACAACTCCGGGTAGCAGCTATTAATCAACAGGAAGCACAATTAGATGACCAGCGACCTCCATTGCAGTACGGTCGATGCTGAGTTGTTGTCATCCCTAACAGCACTGAGATGCAACTTGTAATGTTCCCCAGCCTGGATTATGATTTTTATTTTTTAGCAGCGGACTATGAATGTTAGAATATCACAATCAATATTTCTGTCAAATGTTACTATTCAAAAAGAGGGCATCAGAATTTGCATTAAACTAACAGTCAGATGCAAACTTTCATTTGGGTAGCATGTGAAGCAAGACGTTTTACAAGTTTTTAGAGCACCAAAAACAAATGGTCACTAGTTAAGGTAGGGAGGAACAAATTATAACTGGTGACCGGAGAGTAAGATATTCCACAATGCCCCTGAACGAAACCAGAATGTGCCCATAAGCTGATGTGTTACATTATCGTTTTGAAGCCCACTTGCTGCTTCTACTGGCACATCACGGCCCATTCGTTGAAGCAAGATGGTGATGCAAACAAGGCTGACATCAACTGCCTAACTTCCCATATCATCATCCATAATGGCAAAAGATATATGACTTATAAAATTCTCATCAAAATATCTACATATTTGACGACTAAAATACAGACACGTGCCTGAAAGTGTGTGTAAATGGGCACTTGTCAAGTTCGAATCGTCTGCAAATAAAGGAATATTTTATCAGAAAAAAAAGGATATAACAGATGTATGCATATAAGTTTAAGAAAAACAAAAAGTTAGACGTTATGCCTCTACATGAAAAACAAGGTGAGACTAAGATAACATAATGAGGAACTATATGATGTAAGATAATCACGAAAAGGAAAAATATAGTTAGATGGGTGAAAAAAAGGATTTTTTTTTAAGATGGAATAATTAGAGGGCAATCCTGCTCGTAATAATAATAATAATAATTAGAGAACAACCAAATTGTCAAAATCACTGAACAAGACCATATGATGCAGGAAAAGGCCAGAGGAAGTGAGAATAAACAAGTACCAATTTGGCTGCATTTCTATTTCGAAGTGTCAACATAGCTGCCTCGGCAAAAGCTCGAGCCGCTTCAGCATCAGCTTCTGCAGCTTCCGCCTCTCTTGCTGCCTTTTCAGCTTCTGCAAGGGCTGCTTCTGCCTCCGCAACTGCTTGAGCAGCAGCTGCGGCAGCTTCCTGTGCTGTCATGTTTCTCATCCGTGATAACTCGGCGTCTACTTGAGACTTCGATAGAGGCTTTAATTCATCCCTTTCTATCTTAGAAGGTTCCCTTTGTCTTCCCTCAAAAAGTGAATGTTTAGACATTTTTCCTTCTGAGAAAGATGACGTTGGTGCTATTCTGTACTTGCGCTTCACCTGAAAGGGTAAGACAGGAAATTTGAAATCATGGCAGCTAACCAGACATAAGTACTAAGTATGGATGTTATAACTTACTGCGGTCCAAATTAAACACAAAGGATCAAAGCTCCAAGTCTCTTGCATCAGTACAGCAAAATAGTGATTGTCTATGCCTGATCTGCTTAATAATTACGGGATGTGAAGCATGGGTACCTTGAATCCCTTAACATACCCATGTCTGTTACAAAGTACTTGTTATTTTTTTCTCCAAAGGACTTGTTGGGTTCTTGGGTACACTTTAAATACAATATTTTATTTTGTGAATGTTTTATTAATCTTTCTTCTGCATATAAAATCTAATTTTTATAATGTCAATGTACCCGTATTGGATACCATTACAATACTTAGACCTATGCAATATAGATTGCAGGAAAAGAATCAATGTGGCAGAAGGCAAATGCTCAGGACTTAAATTGTTTAGTAGCAAGTGTACATATATCTACTCTAGGAAAAACATCCAATCAGAATAGTAAGAAAATTACAATTCCCTTTCAAAAAAAATGAAAATTACAATTCGTTTGATTGTTAAGCATTAGTTAGTTCCCTAGCACCTGCCAAATTTGATGTAAAATCTAAGCATGTCACTTTTTCCCGCAAATAATGGGATACCAACAACAACAACAACAACAAAGCCTTATCCCACTAGGTGGGGTCGGCTAAAATAATGGGATGCCAACATTATGTTTAATGTCTTGATGGAAAGTAAAAACTACTAGTGGTATTCCATACCTTGATCAATCTCCCGTTTGCTGTCATTGTCTTCAGCTTTGCTGATAACAAGTTTTTAAAGTCAGAAGGAAGCATATGTTGATCCTGTATCAATGCAGATAAAGAAACCTATAAGCCTTCATCAAACAAGAGATGCATCACAATTGTTATGCAGTATGAATAAAACAGTTCAAAAGAAAGTGCAAGGTTCTTATTAACTGAGTACTATTGTAAGTAAATCAATAAATACATCTGATTAAAGTGAAATACATATTGCTTGCAAATAAAAAGATATCCAAATATGAAATAAGTAGGATGCTGATTTGGTCTACACTGTGCAAATACACTCAACCACTCATGTGAAGAGCACTTTTTAACCCATGTGACCCTCATTTGATGTGGTTCCCATACAAGTATTTGATATGAACCAAATTTTTGGTTGTACCCTGCTTAACCGCTTCCTAATATAGTAATATCCTACTTATTTGAATAAAGCCATTATTTTTTTCTACCATTGGCGTAAACAACCCAAGTTGTCTTTGCTTTCTTGCAAACACATTCAAATGCACTACTTAAAAGATTAGACAACAAGCATGGTAATTGCAAATATAACCAATGCATATCGCTTTCTTACTTCATTACAAACAAGCAAACATATGTAAGAAATTTAGGCACAAATTTACTAACCTCTATGTACAAAGCAATAGCTGTCTTGTTAGACCCTGTGGGTTCCTTTAGATTTGTTATAGCCTCCAATATCAGGGTATCGAGCCTATATACATGGAAAACGAAACGACATAGTATTTATAACCAAATACAAGAAATTAAAATTTCTAAAAGCTACAAAGAGAAGAAGTACCAGTAAGATATTTCATAACTATTCCATGTCAAATCATGTTTATAAAAGAAAACATTTGAAATTTAAGAAAGCATAAAAATCCCTCCCCAAAATATGTGGAAATTCAGCTCTTGATTATTCCATATCTACCCTATGGGCATCTTTTCTCAATACCTAGTTATACTGTATTCTGTAACAGGAATAACCTCACCACTGTAAATACCAACTAGTTTAAAAAAGAAGAAAGAAAAATGCAAGATATACTTGACTCTGTGTGTGCGGGTGGGTG
>LTAE01002773.1:13321-27377 GCA_001647135.1 Pontederia paniculata | reverse complement strand
GGTGGGTGGGTGGGAATCACATTCCATGATGAAAAGTGAACGACCTGAATGTGCAATTACAAGTAGATAACAAGATATTCTCCTTCTAATACATTCATCTTTCCTTAAAGATAAATGAGCATCTTTGTACAACTGATGACAGAAATAATTTGTAAATATAGTTTAAATTTTATAGACATTGAGACAAAAGTGGATATATGATCTGAGACTAGAAAGTGGTAACATTTAACAAATTCAAACTACAAAAAATTGAGAAAGCATTGTGTTCTGTGACTTTTGTCATCAGTCCAGTTGTAGATTCTTGTAATGGTACGTGATTCCATGCTAATATATGAGGCATTAATATAATTCATAACACTTTCTTATATACAATGTCAAAAGTCAAATGTTGGGCAATAAAGTTACTAACCTAGCATCATATAGAAATAGAAAAAAAAATCAATGAAAGTGAAAAAAGTAAGACATAAAATGCATGCTTTTCAAACACAAAATAAAAGGAACGAGAACTGGAGTCAGGTGAAAAAAGCACCACAAGCATAAACTGGTAGAAATTTATAAAAAAAATAGAACTGAACATACAATAAACAACAAGACCACAAGCATGAAGTGGAAGAAGTTCCTAGAAAAACTATAACTATCCATAAAATAAAAAGAATGAGAGCACTAACCTTGCTAAGGATTTCTTTTGACCAGTAATCTGAAGACTATCACTGGACATTGCAAGAGGCTTAACATCAATTATTCCATCTTCAAAATCCTCAGCTACAGTACTAACAGTCATCGGACTTTCATCATGCATGGAAACTTGTCGACTCCTTTTCAAAGCTACTCGAGCCTTCTCTCGAGATCCCCACCCATTTGCAGTGACACTCATGTTCCTCCATTTATCCTACAGTGTCAGAAGAAAGGAAGTGCATGATAAAACAATATTTAAACTCTAACATTTATGTTATATAAGGTATAAAGTCACGAGTATTGGAATAGTAACATATTCTAGACAGTAAACTTCAAGTGGACGCTGCACAGTAATTCAACGACACTAAAATATAAGCATACGAATTTTAACATTGTGCAGAAAACTTACTTTCAGGTCGACATTTGACCTCAAAAATAGTACGCCACTAAATTCTGGATCCTTTAAAATTGTGCGCCACTTTCCAGCTCCATGCTTTATGACTCCAGCTTTGAGAGCAGCTTCCTCTTCTGGTGTCCATTTTTGCTTTGGAGCACCCATCAAAAAAGATCAATGTTGCTATTGTTGAACTCGATGGTGCAAAGCAACAAACCTATCATTAAATGCAAATCTCAATTGATGAAAGAAAGGGCTTAGAAAAACTAATCATATTCTATATCCAAAATGTGCAAAACTTATAAAGTTGCTGGTACTAAGTAGAGTTCCAGAAGCGAAGAAAAGGGAAAAACGGTTAATGCATAAAAATCACATTTTCTTTCTTGCTTAGCTGACACTAAAATGTCAAGAGACTCAAGGAAAGATATCATATATACTTGATTTTGTGGAATACATTTTCAGCAATCACACCTACATATATATATCACACCTATATATAACACTGGTCAATAAAAGTAACTACACTTCAGATTTAAATGTTACACATACTTAGCTAATTACACTATTTAACTAGTAATATTATTAAAACAGTTATATCCTTTAACCTGTAACCAACTTCTATTTATTTAACACTAGTTTGGAATTGTATCAAAAACATTCCAACCATAATATGTATACATGAGACTTCACATCAGCATTTATTATATTAATTAACTTCATAAATTGAAACACAATAACACATATACTTCATTTAAATTAATCCAATCCATAATCACATACTCATAAGAACCTTTAGATAACCCATTCATCCAAATCAACCTTATCGCGCCAATTAATTCAATAGTTGGCGTATAATTTACCCAAACAATAGTGTAGGCAATTCGGTGAAAAGCTTCCCAGGCTCATCGATCAAGTTCTCCTCACTCCGTCAACGTCAACAGCAAGACGAAAAGTTCAACAGATCCAGAACACGACTGACCGGCAATGAATTAATCAACCTCCGGTGAGAAATCGACGACCCAATAATCCCTTCGAACCAAATTCAAAATTAAACATAAACAAAACCTAATTATATCCAACCCCAGCTTCGCATAACTATCAATCATCAACCAATCATTTGTCTAAAAAAGATCGGAAACATCAACCGGATTCCCGCGGAGGAGAGGAAGAGAGCAACCAGATCAACCGTTCAACTCTTTGAAAATTAGAAACCCAATTATATCTCATTAAAACCTAACAGAAATCACTACTAATAAACCAACACCCACCGGAGAAGGATCGGACGAAGATCGACGGCGAATCGGCGAAGGCGGCGGGAATCCTCTCCGGCGAGCGCGGCTTCAGTGCACCCTCTACGGCGACGGAACGCGAGATCGGAGATTTAATTCCCGCGACAACTTCAACAAAACGATGCCCTAAAACACACGAACAATTTCCTTTTTTATTTTCTCTATTTTTCTGCTCTTTTTTTTTCCTTATTGATAAAAGAACAAAAAGAGAGAGAAACCCGCTCCACTGGTTCAATGCGCTGAATCGGCGGTTCAAAGCGAGGTAACTGAACCGGTTCGTTTCTCAAACCGCTTATGATGCAACTTGAATTTAGAAAACTTTACTGCAAAATAAAATAAAACAAAATAAACAAAAATTCGGTCAAACGCGTTGAATGACTTAGGATAATTATTTCGAATCAAAAGATCGAAAGTTAATAGCCTCAAATTCGAATTCCGAAATCGTTAGTTTGGTCAGAAAAATTTCGTTTTGTCTTTTATCTCGATTCCGGATTCGTTGAGTAGTTCTGAATCAAAAAAAATTCTTAAAAAAATAATTAACATATCAAGTTAAATTTTCACGAATTTCATGTATTAAAACTAAAATTCAAGAACATCATTACTACATAATTATTTAAATTTGTAATCTTAAAATTTGTTTAAACATCCATCTGGAAGAAAAATTAAAACCAATTATCTTTTGTTATTTATGTAAAAAAATCGGAACTAACTCTCAACGAGTGATATTAACATTTGATCCTTAACTACAATGTTAATCTTAATTTTTTTAGTAAAATTAACTTCTAACACTCATCACCATATTTTCGCTCATCATATTTAAAAAGGTTTTTTAACTTAGCAACTTAAATTATTTTCTTGACTAATAACAAGAGTTAAATCAATTATTATTACGCTAGCATGAAAATCAAATCATAATTAGGTCACGTCCAACTAAGATGATATATTATTATTTAAATATCTCTATATACTAAACAATAATATTATATAAAATAAAAAAATGAGGAAGGCCCTATCTACCCACCTCTCTCTAACATCAACGGAGAGATGGGAGAGGCGTCTAGAACCCTCCCTCTTCATTTTCATAATATTATCTATTATTTTATTATATAATAATGTACTTTTATGTAAAAATTGATAAATTTATTCAAGTTGGACGTCATAATTGAAGTAATAAATGGTAAATTTTATCCAAGGTGAAGGTACACTTTTCATCATCGTTTTAACTAAATGACCATTTTATTGTTAAAAATTATAAATTAAAGTGGGATGACAATAGTTTTTTGGAGATTATTCTCGTATAAAAGAAAATTAAGACTTCATTTATTTTGATGAAAATTGTTTTTTTTTAGAAAATAATCTTTTGACTTTATATTGTTTGGTTGATAAATAGGAAAATATTTTCTCGTGACAGAAAAAATGAGTTAAATTTTGAAAAATAAATTGTGAAAAATCATTTTCCTCACATGTTTTACATTTTCAAGACAATTTTTTTTTATGTTTATAATTCATACATCAAAAATAAGAAAATAACCAATATTTTTTTGTTAAATATTTATTTTCATCAAGACAGATTACATGTAAAGTTAGTCTCATCCAAATGGAAACCTCAAACCTTTGTTCTCCACTTGACGCACTAAGTAAAAAAAAAATGATATGTCCTAATAGTTTGTGAATGAACATATCAAGTGAAGAAAATCAATAAAATGTATGTAGGAGTTAAAACTCAAATGATATAGCTAGAACCTCTAGCTTCAATTGCCTCAATTCTTCGATTCTCATATCATTATTTTACCAAAGGATATCTAGGAAAGATTAAAAAAAAACAGTAGTACCAATAAATTACTAAGATTTATATTTCGAAATATATTATTTTAGTTCATACATACAGACGCAATATTTTTTAAATTTTAAATTACTATTAAATTTCGGTAATCACACTATACGTCTCATCATATGTTCCAATAAGCATTTGGGTTGTGATGAATTCAACTTATTTAACTGTTCACATCCGTTGCCATTTGATGTGTATATCTCTTTTATCCTCTTCCTAAAGCTTTAGATTCCCATTCATTTCGATCAATCTGAGGTTCATTTTCCATTTGATTACTGACATCAGTAAAATGTGAGAAAAAAGTTCAAATTTGTTCCAGTTGCCTTAAAAAAAACTATAAAGTTGATTCAGTTATCATCTTAAAGAATCACTAGTTGTTAAGCTTTCAAAAATTGTTGTCTTATCCTCCTACGATGAATTTAAAAAGATTCAATCTCTTTTTACATGCTTAATCTATTAATCTTGAATCAACCACTGTTGGTTATTTAATTAAAACCTATTAATTTTCAATCAAAATTTAGTATCGGAATTAAGAATTGTCATCAGAAGAAATAATTTAGATAATAATTCGTCATATGATTCCAATAGAATTATCTGTCAACCTTATTTCCATCTACAACATTGTCACAGGTCCAACGTGGAGCCGTTCACTTGTTCACCACAAGTGCATCTTATCCAAATGAAAGGAGCTAATCAGACGTTGCCACAGAAGCATCAAGAATCTGAAGACAATCTATGACCAGAATTCATGTCCACAAGATCTTTCTGTGGCTCAAGGTCCAACTCCTCCTCCTTCCAAACCTTAAAATGATCTTCCAGACACACTGAGGAGATCAAACACACAAAGGGGGAGCTTTCTTTTCTTTTCCATTCCTGCACAGCAAAAAGGGAGTAGCCATGGCCGCTAAGCTCAGCTCTCCAGTCATGACTGCTCTCCCTCAGTTCAGCGGCCTCAAGGTCCAACCTTCATCAATGGTGAGTTCACAAGCTTCCTCTAGCTGCAGTTTAGTTCCATGGCAAGAAATTTAGTTGTCAGTCTCATAATTCCAAGACAATATTGGAATTAATTGATCAAAAGAAGAATTCATCAGACAGACATGTCCAACAGATTGATAAACACTTTCCAGACATTTTTTTATCGTAGAAACTCCAAATCTCTGTTTGGAAACAGGAAATTGCCTTAAACCTGCAACTTCTGTTTGCTGTCAGGTGATGCTCCCGGCGATTAAGCAGCGGGGAAGGGGAGCTTTGGGTGCTCGCTGTGACTTCATTGGCTCATCAACAAACATTGTAAGCAACTGTTTCTATACCACTTTAATGATTTCAGATTACAACCATAACATCAGAGCAACCGGAAACACAATACAAACCGCAAAATTGTCTTAAGAGTAATTGACAGTAAAGAATTATCAAGATACTGAACGAGGTGAGATCTCTGTGCAGATCATGGTTACAACCACAAGCTTGATGCTGTTCGCAGGGAGGTTCGGATTAGCCCCGTCGGCGAACAGAAAGTCCACCGCCGGACTTAAGCTTGAAGCCCGCGATTCCGGCTTGCAGACCGGAGACCCGGCCGGATTCACATTGGCTGATACCTTGGCTTGCGGCACCGTCGGCCACATCATCGGAGTTGGGGTTGTATTAGGCCTAAAGAGCCTGGGCTCCATATGAGAAAGAACTCTTAAAATTTTCTTGTCGCTGTGCTTGCTTGAAGGATCTGTAAAAAAATGTTTTAGTTCTAATCTTCGGCATATCACTGCTCAGAGGTTCTATGTTTATCGTAATAATCTTTCAGCACCGTGAAAAGGTGAACAAAGAGATATATCTAATGACAATTATGGCTAGGGAACATTTTACGGTTGATAAGTTTGCTTAGGAATTAGCTTACAAAATCAACTTCCCAAGCCAAAAAAAATGTACGGGAAAATACGCCTTTCGAGGTAAGATCGAATACCTGACCACCCTTTTTAACAAAATTAACAATAAATATATTACAAAAAACAGTAATAATAAAGAAAGAATTTTCGGCAGTTGGGTGTATTCGCTTTATTGGGAAAACATTCTTCAATCCATAACTATGATAGAGTTATCTTTCTAGCATTTTAAAATGAGAAATTAAATTTTTCCAAATTCTCAATAAATGATTGATACATATTATTTTAATTATATTTAGATGAACTGAAAATATTAAATTCAATGAGAGTTTAATGACTCAAAGAGAAAATGATACAATTATTATTTTTAAATAATTAAATTTATTGAACGTAAAATTTATAATAATAATTCTCATTAATATGTTTAGTAATATGATAGAAAATTATTTTAAAACATTAATAAATAATAATTTTAAGCAATAATAATCTAATTTGCTAAACAAACCTTAAGTTAATAACTAAAATTAGAAAAGTTTATATATAATTTAAAGATAAAGCAAATGAAGAAAATAAAATAAAAAAGAGAATAGAAATGAAATTATGAATATGTTAATAATTTCAAGTTTATTTTTAATACAAAAACAATCATAATAATAACTTGCTTTCCAAAAGAAATTTACTAAACTCATTTAATAAAGAGTCAAAAAATATATAACTTTGTTGATTTTTATACAGTTAAAAAACCAATAATATTATATATTCGATTAGCCCGATATTTTTTTGCGAATGATTTATAAAAATTTTATTGGGGCCCCAAAAGATCTTGAAAGTTTTGAATAAAACTTAGGAAGTTTCAAGATCTTTTGGGGCCTAAAATTTTCAGTAAATTTACTTTAATTTATGAGATGACAAAACTAGCATGCTTTATATTATATCATAACAATCTCAGCTGTAGATTATACAACTTTTTTAAGATATTTTTACCGGTTGAGTATATTAGAATACAAATTAACTGTTTATATTAGAATATAAATTTACTTTAATTTATGCTTATCAAATTAGTTCTGTCATAAATAATTTTAGGATCTCAATTAGATCTCTCCTCAAATCTATTTTTTATGAATGAAATAATATATTGAAAAGAATCAACTGTCATGCTCCCTAGCTAAAACTAGGGAATATTGATAAACTATAAAAACAATTAATTTGAAACAACAAAGTTGATCAATTACAAGAATTAAAGAGCATATATGCTCCGTTCAAAGATGGCAAACAAAATTAGCCCCATCTCTTATCCTTTGCATTGCCAACAACCGTTTACACACATACAACATTACAAAGGTCATGACCCTCAAACTCGGAAACGGAAGAAGCGTTGCTTTTCAATTTTATTAATCCATTCCAAAGCCCGTCTTCCAAATCATCGATCCATTAAATCTCACTGCTACTTAAATTCACATGCAAAATAAAATAAATATCAAAACCAATGAGAATTTACTACAAGTAACACTAATACGTTTTCGCTTAATCCATATTAAAATTATTTAAGAACGAGGCAAAACTTACTAGATGATGAATTAAAAATTTAACAATAAAACATACATCATATTAGTGGATAAAATTTAAAAATATTTCATACAAATGCGCAGTTTAAAAGATGTAAGCAGCAAATTAGTAACAGGGAGCTCATAAAGAATAAGAGCAACCAGTGTCGCAAGACATGCTCACCACTCCATATCTGCCATCTAAACGAAACACCCAGTGGAGGAGATCTACACCGGGCATTAGATACCAAATGGCATTTTAGGTCAAGTTCAAATCCAAAACCAAAAACAAGTAACTAGTAATATTTTTATGTGGCAATCTCAGCCGAAAGATGGTGATAAATTTAACGAAATAATCACTGCGATTACTCAGGGAATCGTTACGTCTTCATCACCGATTGCTCATCAAATTCCACAAAAATAAAAGATAAAAATTCGATTCGAAAACAAAGTGGAGATCAGATGGTAGTGCATGTTATGATCAAGTATTCATCATGAAAAATGCAGAAAACGTCTATGGATTTGACATCATCAGTTCTCCCAATTGAACACAATAAAAGAACGCAAACAAGTTAGAAACAAAGATGGAGAAAAAAATACGGCTCGGGGGATCAGATAGAAATGTCAATCACCACAACTCCGCTGCAAATTTGGAACGGATGGTAAGACTGGGGCGACAAAAACATATCATCACACTCCCCGTGAACAAAAAAGACGATGTGCTCTTGGCAAAGACCCTAAACAAGGAAAACAAAATTTTATGAAAAGTGTTGAGAAACCTAACAAATTGAGGGCCGAATGGAGTTTTGAAGGGGAGCGGCGGCCATTATTTATAGTTAGCGATTAGGGTTTTTTTTTAGATGAGTGATAATTGTGGACATGGGGAACCGGAAAAGAGACGGCCCTATTTAAAATATTATTTTTTAGTTTTTTATAAATTTGAAAATTTAAAAAAATCTGCTGAAAATATTTTTTTATCAAGGATTTGTTTACAAAGTTGGAGAGAATATTTTCCCTTATAAATAATAGTTGATTTAATTTTGTTAATACTTAACTAAATAGAATGAAGAATTTTCGTTGAAAAGAAATTGATTTTTTTGTTAATGAGTTAATAAACTAGTTCACATTATACATAAAATGAAATACATAATCTTTTCATCGATCATTATTAATTTTACAATTGATAAATTTGTAACTCCCCAAAATTTTCTAATGTAGAAGATCCTAAGATTTATTACTCAATCTTTTCTATTATTTCTTCTCTCCATCGTATCTCTCATAATCTGCCCTAATTTTCCCTCTCTCATATTTTCTTTCATTCGAAGGAAGAACTTTTCTCTCCTCATGCGACTAGCGTATCTTTTTCTCCTTCGGTCAAAGAAGATGAAATAAGACAAAGGACGAAGAAGCATCATACGGAAGAAATATCGTAGTAGAAGGACAAAGGGATATATTGATAACGAACGAGACTTTTGAGTGTAGTAGCTTTAAGGTGTGTACCTTGAGGGATCTCTTGTAGATATAAAGTTTAAATAGATGATCATGCTTTTAATAATTTTACTTGTTCATGTCCTTAGATAGTAATCATATATTATGTCATCATCTTCCTATTTATATGCCTAATTTATTGAATTATCGTATTGGACTTTCTTTTATGTATTATATGTTCATATTAGTTTCCTTTGATCTACGAAGAAATCATAGTGAAATTACTTGGATCTACCGGATGATCATATTAGATAAGGAGTTTATATTTCATGTATCTATGTCTTTAAATTATTAGTTTTGATATATGCAAATGTTTTTCACTTTATATGCATAGAATCTTCTTTGATCTCTCGATAGGAAGTTTAATCGATTATTCATGTGTTAAGTCTGCAAAATCATACGTCTAGAGATATAGATCGATGTTCCTACAACTAAGACTATAATCAACTTGTTTTCAAATGTTAAACATAGAATCTTTTTACTATTGTTATTGTTTTCCACAACACCATTGCATAACGCCCTCGCAACCTCAAATGTAAACTTCAGAGCCGCAATATGAAAAGTCATGACTTGTGACGCTACTAGTCACGACGGTCAAAAATTTGAATCATGACACATGATTGCATCCGGCCACTATCATGACATCCACGTCACGGCCCATGACTAATTAATCGAGCATCAAATTATGTTTGATCACGATCATGACATCTACATCATGACCTATGACCCATGAAATTGAAAAGATCATGTTCGGTCATGGTCGTGACACTCTTGTCATGGGCTATCATCAACATATTGTGAAAAAATTTGATGAACATCGTAACACCTACGTTATGGCCCGTGACCAAACGGTGTGAGGACCATTATGTTTTAGCCACGCTCGTGGCGAAAAAAGTTGAAGATGCACACATGCGGTCATGACCCATGACCATTAGACGTTGGAAGAATATGTTCAATCACGGGCATGACACTCGTGTCATGACCCGTGACACTCAAAATCACGGGGTCATGAGTTGTTTGTCATGACTCTTCACTTACCTATTTTTGCCCGAATAGGTCCATTTCCACGTCATTGAAAATGCAAATGATCATGATGGTGATATTATCGATATTATATATTGTCGTGCTATGATAAGGACCTATATTAAGCATGCACGTAAGGGGTAATAAGATTGTGTCCACCGTGGGAGCTACCATTTGTCGATTGCTTCATACCATTAAGGGTTTGTTCGTTAGTTGGGGTGACATCATTTTGCTCTCGTAGCACGAATAGCTCTCCTCCCTACAATAAAGAGGATACTTGAGCATCTTCCCCACATGGTGGACATATTATTATCGCAACTAGTACCCCTGTTGATTTTACTGTTTCATTGTCATGGCGGCCTGAAAGTGAAAAGAATGTCAAGAGCTTTGTACCATTTAGGGGTGGCACCCGAACGGGGCGGGGAGGGGAGTATCCACCCCATCCCTGCTCCGCCACACCCCCTCGTCCCTGATCTTCGGGACGGGGACAAATTAGTTCCCGATCCCCGTCCCCGACACGTCCCCGAATTTTTCGTAGGGACACGAATCCTCCGATCCTTTTTTTTGCTAAATATTATAGCAATAAAATGATGCTCTTTAAAATTAATTTTATTTTTTTATTTGAGCTATGATAATTCAATATAGTGCAGCATCAATTATAAAATTTATTTATTATCATTTTATAATTGCATAGATCAATACATAAATAAATATTAAGTTGTGAAATAAGATATACATAGACAAAAAAAGTTAATATAACATATATTGTTCGGGACGGGGATCCCCACGGGGCTGGGACATCGATCCCCAACTCCGACCCCGAAAAACTCTCGGGGCAAAATTTTCAACCGACCCTGCCCCCGTGCGGAGAAAAAACCCCGAGGTCGGGGCCCCGGCTGGGGAATTCCCGCAGGGATCCCCGCCATTCGGGGTGAATTGCCACCCCTAGTACTATTTATATCATTATGAGCTCCGTATCGTTTACCGAAATGAACATAAAGGCATTGTTAAAGTATTAATGAGATAAGTTTAACCTAATCAATTATATATCATTTACTCTATTGCAATAATAGAAACTGACTATAAAATGAGTCACCCATTGATTTGAAAAAAATAATAATAGAGGGAGTGTACTATATAAGGTTTTCTCATCATTATTCATTGTATTTATTGGAGTCTTTTTTGATCAATTATATCGTGATTCACATTGTCCAATGTACTTATCGTAAGAAAGTTAAAGTGGCATTGAGAGTTTTACTCCTTATCGGTTGCCTTACGAGATTGATTTTAAATGAAAAGATCGTTATCCTTTGAAGTTATACTCTTTACCGTTAGACCTTATCAGTTTGATTTCAAATGAATGTATCGTTGACATTTTGAATTCATTTCCTTACTGCTTGGTATTATTGTTCTCAATAAATGTTCTTATATTTAGTCTATGATATATGATATCTCACCCTCTGGATTGCACTATATGTGCAAATCATATTAACATTCCATTGTACTGATATCATATTTTCATCATAATAAATTTGATCGGTCTTATCATTGATTCTTATCATCCTTTAATTTGCTTGTCCTTGGGAGTTTGCTCCTTGTCGTTGGCCTTATTGAATTAAGTACAAATGAAAGTGGCATTGACTTTAGAATTTGTTCCCCTATCATTTGACCTTATCAAATCGTTTTTCAATGAAAAGTATAATTGATACTTATAATTTATTTCTTACAGGTTGGTCTTATTATAAAGTGAATATATCAGATTGAATCATCCCTTCATCATTATCAAAATTGATATTATCTCACATCAATTCAAACTAAAAAGTGAAGTTACCAAAGTATATTATTTTGAAGTCATTGATTTATATTGTTGACTCATCTATATCGTCATGTATTATTTTATATCAGTATCGAGTTAATCATGTCATTGCTATCATCAAGTTTATTCTATTTGATTTTGTATCTACTTATGCCTGGCACACTAGGCGTAAAAGTTTATGAGATATTATTTCTCGTGTCTTTGATCATGCAAGAAATTAATACTACAATTGATGGTTGTGTTGATGATGCTGACAATGACAAATTGCTCGTGATGATACTGATGCTATGCACATGTCTAAGTCTTAGTATCATTTTATTTGGTTTTATAAGGTTGTAATAATCTATGGAACCAATATTGCCAGAACCGAACCGGACATCGACCTAGAGGAGGTTTCGAGTTAGGTTTAACCGGTCAAATCGATTAAACCGGACAATCATATAAGATACTATTAAAAAATATTAAATTACAATATGATTTATAATTTAGATAAAGAATCACAAATAAATTATTAAATATAATTTTTTTTTCAAAAGTTATGATCAATTAACATTTTTTTGATACAAAAAATATTAATAAAAATATATCTTAAATAATTATTTATTCAAACACAAATATCAATTAAAATTATTTTATAATTAAAAAGAAAAAAATAAAAATTGATTTAAAAGACCTTGAACTATAATTTTTTTCAGGTTCATTTACTCCAAAGCCCACTTCTAGCCCAATTTTTATTTTTCTTGAATCGGTCGATTTATTAAAATGACTGGTTCAACTCTTATTTTTTCGATTTTTGACCGGTCAAACTTATTGGCCAATTTTTGCATCAAATTAGAATCGGACTAGGCTCTGGTTGACGATCAAATCGGTCGATTCGATCCGATTCTAACAACATGGTATGAAACCATCTAGTGTCCATATGATACATTAAATTTATGACACAAATAATATTCGTTGTGATTTTCGTATTTGATTTATTTGGATATTCTCTTTTCATTCAATAAATTTTTTTGCTTCCTGATTATTTTATGAGCAATATATTGTACCATTATAGCATCTCTAAGTTCATATTTTGTGAGATGACATAGTGTGAGTTTGAGAATATTAGAGAATGTATTCTTGTCATCTTCATGATAAATATATAGTATTTATTACCGACATATTATAATTTAGCATTATATATATATATTATGGAAAATATGAAGATGTAGCAATAATTCTAAGGTAAAAGATCAAGCACAACATTAATTTTCAATTAACGTATTATAAAATAAATGAACGGTTAAAACTTTGAATTGCTAAATTAAATATAGAATAATAAAAGGTAAATATAACATAGTAAAGAGAAAAAAAATAAGGCGGAATTAAAGAATGAGACATGTTCAGAGTAATTTTCATCGTTGGCCTCTTAGTTTTGCCTCGATCTCATGTTGATCCCTCAATTTTAGTTTGTAAATCCACAAAGTTATATTTCGTAACAAGATAGTCCACTTAACCGGCAGCAATAAGTTATCCGGTTATTTTACTAACGTGGATGCCACGTAGATATATAATAATATTAATTTTTATAAACAAATATTTATAAATCTAGAGTAATATATATATGTATTATATAGAAATAAAGAGAGAGAGAAAGGGCCATTTGGCCTCATCCTCTCTTCTTTGTCCGGTGAGACCTCTCATCTCGAGAGGAAGGGGGGAGCAGCAGCCGGCGAGTGCTCTCTCTCTCTCTCATATGGAAGAAGGGGAAGTGGAGCAGCACTCGGCCAGTGCCCCATCTTCCTCCACCGGCGGTGGCTGCTCTTTCTCTCCCTTCCCCTTTCACTTTCTCTCTTCTCTCTCATATCGGAAGAAGGGAAGTGGAGCAGCAGCGATTTCTCTCTCTCTCTTATCTCGGAAGAAGGAAAGTGGAGCAGCAGCAGCGATTTCTCTCTCTCTCTCTCTCTCAGTGGATCATCGAAATCTCCTTGGATGCCTACCAAATTAAGGCTAGAAGTCGACAGAGGAGAGGCGGCACCTTGGCGAAAAGAGGGGACGAAGCGGCGGCGAAGGAGACAAATGCATGCCCCGTTTCCCTTCACCGGCAATGGCTGCTCTCTCTCTCTCTCTCTCTCTCTCTCTC
>LTAE01002773.1:0-13023 GCA_001647135.1 Pontederia paniculata | reverse complement strand
TCTCTCTCTCTCTCTCTCTCTCTCTCTCTCTCTCTCTCTCTCTCTCGACAATGAAGGAAACGATGGCCTGTCCATCTCCCTTGTCTCTCTCTCGACGAAGCGGCGGCGAAGGAGACTACGACCTGCCCCATCTCCCGACAGTGGTTGTTCTCTCTCTCCGCTGGCAGTGGCTGCCCCTTTCCCTCTCTCTCTCGAGTCCTCCTAGCCATCGAAATCTCCTTCGATACGCCGAGAGAAGAGGCGACACTTTGGCGAAAGGGGTGACAAAGGAGACAGGGAGAACGACGACGAGTGTCGTGGCGACGGTGGGGCTTCGGGCGATGGGTCCTAGCAGACCGGTGAGGATCCAGTCGGCGAAGCCTTTCGTGGCGTCCATCGACGGGGACTAATAGTTGATGGTGATTTTTTTAATATAATATATAATATTATATTTTTTTTCTACATCTACGTGACATCCAGATCAGCAAACCGACTTGATAACTTGTTATTACCGGTTACAGGGACCATCTTGTTACAAAATATAATTTGAAGGACGATTTTTTTACAAATTGAAATCGACGGGGACTAACAATGAAAATTACTCGACATGTTCATGTCAAAATAGATAAAATAAGGGTGAATTTTATGACATAAAACCCTACACACCGTCCCCTTCACTCTACGACGCCGGGAAGGTGGTGGCCGAGGAGAAGAACGCGGCGACAAGAAGATGGAGGGAAAGAAAGAAAAGAGGAAGAAGGGGAAGAGCTCATCAGAAACACCGGAGTTGGACACAGTGGGGGCTCTCGAGGTATCGAAGAAGGATAAATGCAGGAGCGCCCTTCTCCGATCGATCGCTGCCTTCATTGAGAGCAATGGCCTCCCCAAGACGCTTTCAGCCTTGCAATCCGAGGCCGACATCGAGGTATCGGTTGAAATCTCGCATGCATTTTGATGGTTTCCTGGTTGTGTTTCTTGTTAATTCTTTCTCGTTGCATTTTTAGATTTTGAGTCGTTGAGTAATTGTAACGAAGCTGAACGTTACAAGTTACAGAACAATGGTACGCTTGAGATGCTGATGATGTGTGCATTGTAACCATGTTTGTGCTTAAAAGTGCAAACGTATGACTAATGACTTGATTTATTTCATCAAACGGAATGCTGTCGATGGAAAATTTGATCTTAGGCTTTGTTTGACAATTAACTAATGGAGGGGTGGTGTGAGATGGTGGAGTATAGGGTGGGGTGGTGGAGTGTGGTGAAGTATGATGGATTATTATTAAACTCTTGTTTGGATAAATTTTTTTATGGTGGTGGATGAGTTAAACTAAATCATGACATATTTGAATAATTTAAATAAAAGTCATTTATACCCTTTATTATATATTACTAATTATGACTCTTAAAAAATATAATATTATTATATATTTATTTGATTTATTATAATATTTATATATTTATCATTATTTATATCTCTTATATGTTTTTTCTCTTATCTTTAGTATTATTTTTCTCTCAATGTATTTTGTTTCTTTCACAATATTTTTATTTTTTTTGAAATAAAGATAAAAAAGATCGAAGATGATAGATAAATATAAAAAGAGTGAAAAAAATTAATATTACAATTACATAAATAAAAAATATTGTTCAAATGATAATACTTTAAGATGCTAAAGTAAAAATGATCATAAAAATAATTGTTTATCTCAAATTTAATAAAAAATACTAATTTAAAAAAAAATATTATGATGACATTCAATAGATTTAAAATATTATGATAAAAAATTAGTCCGAGGAAAAATAAATGTGAATGAATAAAAGATAAACAAATGTAAGTATTAAATAATTATATAATAAGATAAAAAAAGTTAAACCAATAAATGAACTCAAGTCAAATATTTTTCTATCATAAATCAAAATAATATAAGGAAACATATTATTTTAAATGAACTATGATATAATTTTAGAAAGTTATTTAAAGGGGTAGTTTTGCCTAAAAAGTTTCATTCCCTCTAATTCCACCAATTTGGTGGAATGAAATATTTGGTGTTTGGAGGCGTGACTCACCCCTCCAAACACCATATGACTTTTAAAATTTTTTACCCAAACACGATTTAACTAACACCACCCACCCATCTTCCACCTTATTCCTCCTAATACCTCAATCCAAACAAGGCCTTAAGGTTACAATTTACGATTTAATTGTATGCAAGAAGTCATAGTTGCTGTACAGGAAGGAAGCATGTATGTATTTCAAGTGTTAGCTGTGGTAGTGGAACTCAAATAACTTTATGATAAGCAGGGCATGATCTATGTACTTCATGGATAAATACTTCACCTTCTCAGAAAAAAAAATGTAAAAAAAAAATGCTTCAATGATATGGACTTAGTGTGATTTCATATATGCCAGTTGATTACATAATCTTTTTGTGTGGGAGCTCTTACCAATTTGTCGTTTCCAAGTAGTACCTATCAGGGTTCCAACTAAGATTGTCTGATGATGTTTCCAGGTAAGTACACATTATTGTTCGTTTTATTTTATAGTAAAAATGAGGTATTAAGTGTACTTTACTGAGTTTGAGGCATTGAGCTATTAAGTATATTGTACTTAGTATCACCTTAGCCCTTTATCTCTCTTTTATCTTGCATATGATTGAATAATTGACATGATATTGTGCTGCAACTTTGCAGTTTGATCATGAAAATATATCTGCTGTAAACTTGGAGGATCTATTGTCTAAGTTCTTGGAGTCGAGGTACATAATTTGAACTTTTGTTTTTCTGTTGATCTTGGATATATTAAAAGTAGTTTGAAACAATAGCTCAGTCCTGGAAATTTCTAGTTTAAACCATTTATTTAAAGTAAAGTGTTTGCAAAAGTAAGTTGAATTTGTTTCAGTTGAACAATGAAGAAGAAAGCGAGAATCTTGAACTCAAATAAGACTAGGAATATATTTTCCACAGATAATAATACGTAAAGCTTAAATCATGGACTACTCTTGATGGTTTAATGCAGACCCCATTTTGCTATCATTGAACTTTTCTTGCAACAAATTAGGTGTGCTTAACTTGTGCTGATGTCTACGAAGTTCCCCCTGTGCCAAAAAAAAATGTTCTTGAATTGATGCTCTAAAATGTCTTTTACATTTCAGGTTGTTCCATTCTATTCCTGTGCAACATTTAGATGTTCTATGATCTTTCTTTTTTGATGTATTATTATGTCATCTGTTCTTCATTTCAGTTCCTATTTTATTGTTATTTGCATTCTCATGTTTTACATGATTTCATGGTATGTAGCAATGATCTTGTGGAAAAAGCAACCATTGGTTGGCTCCATGATCAAGGTACACCAGTATTCTTTGTTGCTTTCTGTCGTTCATTAAACTGCATCTTAAATATAGATGTTTACCTTTGTTTCTTTTCTAGTTTTAGTTTCTAGTTTCAAATCTGATTGTGGTATCATGAGACTTGCAGATTCTGAAAAGTTCAAGATTTCAATGGAAACAGTAGGCAAAAATATAAATGATGTCGCCGACAAGAAAAAGAGGAAGAAAATCCATGAAGCTGACAAAATTAAGCTTGGGGAAGGATGTCCTCAAGCTGTTAATCCTGGTGAAATAACAGATGCATCGGGTGAATTCCAGGTGAAAGACTCAGCAAAGTTGAGGGAAAATGCGGATCTCAAGAAGTTGAAACCTTTTACGAACTTAGATGCTGATAACAAAGAGAAGAGGAAAAAGAAATCAGCCTCAGACTCGCTCACTGAGAATTCTGATATAAAACAGTTGGAAGGCACACTTGGGATAAGTGACATTACTGGTCTAGAGCTGGCAAATCCTTGCGAAAGCAAAATGGAAAATAAGAAAAAGAAATAAGCAATCATCTGATCTTGCTACAGAGAATGCTGAACTTGATGACCCTGGAAAACTTAAAAAGATCATAGGTCACATAGACGAGTTGAGGTCCTTGACAAACATCTCTTCTGAAAGAAAGGATAAAAGTGATAAAAATAAAGAAAAGAAAGTAAAATATGTCCAGCCAGAAGTTCTTGCTAGTGATCAGTTGAGAGAATCTGAGAAGAGCACTTTGTCTTCTTCTGTTGAATATCGGTTGAATGATAAAGATTCAAAGCGAAAATAGAAGAAAAAGAAACAGAAACAGAATTTAACTTCTGAAGGCCTGATAGAACCTGGAAAATCTATTTATGTAATTGGTGCAATTAACAAGAGTGGCATACAACAAGATGTACAAGGTTCTGATCTTGCAAACACAAGTACTTCAACTACTGCAGATACTGATGCTAAAGTTGGTAAGAAAAGTTCCAAGAAAAGAAAAAGAGCAACTTCTGAAGAAAGAAAAGGATGATGTTCAGACAAATAATAGCCAAATGGCGAATGTGAAGGCTGACGAGACTGATGCAGATGCTGACCTGCCTGTCTTTACCAAAAAGATGAAGAAAGAACAAGGAAAGGAGAGTGATAAATTTCCTGGGGGGACTCTTGTTCTTTCAACAAAGGGTGAAGGAAATAATAATGCATCTAACACAGAAAACAAAGTAGATGGTCAGATGACAAATGGAAGTATCGGGAAGACTAATGGGGAAGGAGGACATTTATCAAAGGAAACAAAAATGGAGAAGAAATTAAAGGAGGTATTTCCTTTTCTTGTTCAGATTAGTTCTGTGAAGTTCTTCATGTTTATTTGTTCCACTTGAATGATATTTTTTGAATGCTACAGAAGAAAAATAGGTTCTCGAGTAAAGAAGATGGATTGTGCTAGTGATACCAAATATATCATTTATTTTATAAGGTATGAGTTGTAACTTCTGAGTTAAAAGTTAGTTAAGCTCGATGGCCTTTCTGTGGTGCAGCCAAAAAGTATCACGCCATTTCAAAGGGTAAAGGTGGATGAAGTTAAATTTGCTGATCAGAGGCTTCAGGATAATTCATATTGGGCCAAGGTAATACTGATGTACCTATTTTGAAGTCTTATTTTTCATCTTCTTTTATCTAACTTGATCCAAAACTTCACTTTCATATCTTTGGCATTGTTTTCAGGGTGGTGCTGATTCTGGATATGGTGCAAAGGCACAAGAAGTTCTTGGGCAAGTGCGAGGAAGGTATGAAATTAGAGTTGGATAATTTTTTGGCCAATTGATGTACTTTGAAGATTATCTACTGCTTAGAATAAAGCATGTGACACTGCATCCTTTAAATTATTAATTCAAGAATTTTCCTTCTTCAATGTCACTTATGCTAAATGACATTTTTGTTGAAAGTTTGTTCAAAATATTTGCATGTAGCTTCTGTACCTTGTGTCTGGAACTTCACATAAAAAACTTTCACAAAACATGAATAAGAAATTAAGATGGATGTGACAACGAATATGAGATCCTGTATACTTATGAAGCTGTAGAATCTAATTTCTTTAAAGAAAATATTATATCTTCACCAGCTTGCAAAAAACACATATGATTAATATTGGAACTTTCTTTTGCGATTTGTCATTTCTTTTATAGAATCCAGACAAACAGATTCATCAATACCCGTTGTCAGATCTTTAATTTGGATGTTTTTTTCCAGCTGTCTCCTATGATAATTGTCCTTTTTTTTACTGCTTTTGCAGATCATAGAATTTACTAATGCAAGTTTTTTGGTTCGTAGAGACCATATGCTGATAACTTTTAGGGACCCATATCTGGAGAATATTGTTTAAATATATGGATTAATGAATATGTTGATTTGTCACTGTTGCAGGGATTTTAGGCATGAAAAGACCAAGAAAAAAAGGGGTACCTATAGGGGAGGACTGATTGATCTGCAATCACATTCCATAAAATTCACATATTCGGATGAGGAGTGAATGGTTGAGTGCTTGTGTTGCATTCATCTGATAAACATGATTATTTCTGAGCCTTTGGCCTTTCCTGTTGGCTCATCCATATTTATTTCCCAGAATGGGGTTTTGAATGATGCTATAAGAGAGTGGTTCCAAGGACCTAGGTTTCTTAAAGATGACAGACTCAAATTGAAGATTCGTAAGTATTGCTGATCTTCGTCATAATTTTGTTAGAATGTTCAGTTTCTGTATGCTCTTTTGGTGGGCAAAAACTGTATTCTAAACTACATTATGGATATTTTGCAGCATTATGACTTGCTTATGCAAGTATCCTTCATACTCCTTTAAGCGATTCCATTGATTCCATTGATTTCATTCAACTGATAAGTAGTATTATATTATATATTTGAAACTTCTTGTCTAAAAGAGAACATGAGGAAGAAAGTGCAAAAAGCTTGTTTCTTTGTTTCCCATGTAAAATTCAGCCAAAAAAAACAGGAGAAAAATATGCATAGATTCGCATGATGATGGTGTGGAGTGCGCGTTCTATCCATTGTGATGATTTAATGCTAATCTTTAACGGGTTTTGCAATTAAACAGAGTCGAATGCTTTGAATTTTAATACTTGCAATTAACAATGAGACTTGACGGAAAAAATCCTTCTCAAGCTCATTCAATTAATCTTGGTTGTTGTCTATTTTTTTCCATGGGAGGGGTATATTATGATGAATTTTTAATTCTAATGAATCAAGCCTTCCTATGTCATTATATATTCCTAAAAGAAAGTTCACTTAAGGCTTGTTTGTTCTGCTGTACATGCATGTACAAGTAAATGCCAATGCTGTAAATGTAGAATTCATGTTTGGTCAGTGCTAAAGATAACTACTGCATGTAACTCCCTTTACAATATTGGAAATTGTGCTGTAAAACCATTTACATGTACTGGCAAATACATCAAAAATAAAAAAAATAAGAAAAATAAAAATAAAAATAAAAATAAAAGAAAAAAAATAATTAAAAAATAAATTTCACTTATATTTCACTTAATTATTTATTTATTAGTATATAATAATATTTTATTTTATTTTAAAAAATACTTACATCAAATTTTTAATCTCAATCAAATAATATAATTCATTTTTCAAAATTTCATTTACATCTATCCAAACTAAAGAAAAATAACTCCCGTAAATATAAATCATATCAAAATTTCTAACTACAATCATTTACATTCTGAATTTACAATTACGTCAAATCAAATTACCTCTTAGTAAAATGATGACTCAAATAATTCGTCATTAAATATTTAAAAAAAGATTTCATATTTTTAATTTTAATTAAACTTATTTAGCAAAACTGATTAATATACTCCCCATCATCTTCGAATTTTAAACTTGGAACTTTGTTACCTCGCACCATATTTTTTTCACCCAAACTTGGCTGCATTTGGTAGAGCTATGAAGCTGCTGCTTGATAAAAAAAAATTTAAAAAAATTATTCTCTTAAAAATGTCTGGTGTTGACAGTCATATTTGTATTTTCTCCCACTATAGAATGATCTTCTTTTTCTTCACATCATCACATAGCAAGCTTTATTTATAGCTAGCTTTGAAGTATAATTTTACCAAACAAACAAAGCCTTAAAGCAGTATCCAAAAGCCAATCGTAAACAACAAATGACAATGGAACGAGTTGCCATCATATCTTTCCGAATTTCCCCTCGAACAAGCAGGTACCTTAATTGTTTTTTAAAATATATGCTGAGATATGCGAGTATATTTGAAATTATTAATGTTCTAACACGACCACAAGTTAAGCTTTGTGTGTTTTGGGTACATGAAGTCGAACCTCATACTGTCCAATCCACGACATAAAATTTGGTTCTAGCCACACAACATGAACATAACAATATATTAATATGCAAGAAAAGGAGCTTCCACTAAGCAAAGAAAGAAAAAGGAAGATAAAGGTAAATAATCTTTTACCGTGTCAATTGTGAACCCTTTTTTGAATATTTATGTAATGTACGTAGTAATGTATAACTAAACTCTTTATTTCCTGAGAATGATAGTAGTTAATGTGTTATATTGAGGCATATTCTTTCGAATGAAATATCAGTTCCTTTTATGATTTTCAAATTTGATTTTGGATTTATGAATGTCTAGAGTGCTGCTTAACAGTTGTGCACTTTTATAATGTTTGAGAGGGTTCTTATTCTGTATTGATATTTAAGTAGAAGTCAAGGACATTATTTTTCTACTTTTTCAAAATTAAATATGAGCTTATTGTGCTTTGTCATCTAAGAAATATGGTTCAGTAGTTATGTTTCTACGGAAGCCGAGAACTATTTTCTCTGTTATATATATTAGGTTTATGTTGTTGGAAGTTATGCGACGAAATCGATAATGATTGTTTCGTAAAATGAATCTGATTAAAAATACACTATATATGCTTAGTTGATTGCTCAATGTTCTTCGAATGCTAATACTTGAGAAAGACTTAATAACATATTCATTTCAATAAAACAAGAAAATGTTTTAGATACACAAATGTTGGAACTACACTTTTTAACCTCAACTAGCTAGGCATTCGCTGAGCAATAGAATGATATCTGGCGTGAAAATCTCTTATTACTGTTTAAGTCAGACAAATGACATGAAAATTTTGCTATGTCAATATGAAAATCTATTGAGAATGTTATATTTTTCTAGATTAAGATTCTTATTGCTAATACTTGGTTGGATTTTCATGAGAATGAAAACTTTCTTGATGATTTTTAATTCAATCCAGAACTAAATTCTGATTTGTCTTAAATGTTACACATAATAAAAGTCCTAAATGAATCATATTCTAAAAAGTATCTCTCTAATTTACATTGATCATACTTGTTGCTTTCCTTCTCCTAGTTAAATCTTATTAATCAAAACTCCAAAAACACTTAGTTAAAATCTCAGAAGCACACCCCGCCAAGTGACATAATGCCCTCCTGAGAGTGGTACGACATACATCATCTATAATTTGACTAACAAGATTGATCAACATAATGCAAAAAAATAAAAAAACTTTTAAAATTAAAATTCTTTTCATAACATAAGATAATGCAGAAGTCTTGCATCATATGAAAATGTCTCAAAGGTAACTAATACAACTCAATATAAAAAGGTTAAGAGAAGATACACTAATATGATCACTAAGTCATGTGAAAGCATCAAACCTCACGAGCATCTGTCACCGCATGCACCATCAACATTCTATCACTACAGACTACCCATCTGCAGGATCCAATACATAAACCATCATAAGATATAACGCTCAATAATATAAGACAACAATAGATAAGCATAACATAATATATAAAGGCAGAAATAAGCTAATGACAATAAAATTAAAATATCAATTATTTCTTTACCTTCATTTCTTTCATTACTTAGCTTCTCTACTTTACTTCCATCGTCTTTAACATATCATTACTTTCTTGCATCAGGAGTGAGCTATGATTGATAGTCAAACATCAATCACCCCGAGTGTATATAAGGAGTAAGCTATGATTCATAGTCAAATATCAATTTACTCCACATCATCATCTTTTTTACATTATTTTTTCATTTCTTTACTTTTCATCAATTATCTTCAAGTAATAACCCTAGACCTCTAATGCAATATGAATAATGCAATATGAATAACACAATATTTAGATCAAGTGGTTATCTTTATCATCTTTGACTTATCCTATTAGTGATTTTGAGAGTTGCTTTGAGTGACTTTGAATTGACTCATAAGTCTTGGAGGTCTCGTTAGTGCACAAATCACAATCGATAAGGATGCTCGAGAAATCCATTTGTTGCAAGGCAGGAGAAGGTTAGGCAACAGGAACGGGTAGCAGTTGATCTACCAGTCCCCCATCATCATTAATATTGTCGTTCTCAAACATTCAATGCATGGCGGCATCATCATTTAAGTTAGGTGAAACATGATGACTCTTTATCTTGTACACATAATTAGTCCTTATTCATTAGAAAATAAACTATTCAATTAAATATAATCATTTAAACATCTCAACAGCGTCGACATGTGTTGTGTCGTTCACGAACATGGTTCGTGTTCGGTACTGGATTTAATCCCGACGACAAGCCATTTTGGCGAGTCCACACGGGCCATGTCGGGTGAAGACACGATCTATGTTCCATCTTTTAATCATCGTAATATAAAACTTCTTAGGACACACGCCATTTTTCGATCGTGTTCGATTTCCAACGTGGCTGCGTCACAACCCGTTTTGTAATTAAAATAACTAGGCTAACACGTTAGGGCAATGCGGCTCATGTTTATCTTTAACCTGGGCCATTTCTGACGATCGTATCAAATTAGGATTTATTGTTCAACTTCTTCGATCGATGCAAACCGTGTTAGGTTCAACACTAACCATTTCATAATTCATTCTTTAACTATTATTAAACACATTTTATTCAACGACACAATCATGACGTGAGGTGATGCAAGTCGTGTCTAGTATGATATGCCGTGTTCAACAAAAAATGGTGGTGCTAGGGTTTCTTCATGTCAAGACACAACCATGTCCTAGGTGGACGCGGTCCGTGTTCACCATCTACGCGGCATGTTGGGATTCGCGCCAACGAACGCGGGCCATGTCCGGAGTGGACATGAACCGTGTTCCGCCGGTGAACAATGTTTAATAATAATTAAAATGATGCTATTCGTACAATGACAAAATCAATTAATTTAAGTAGAAATTAAACTATTAAAATTATATAATCCATCATTATATAGTATAAATCTTAGCATGCAATTTATATATTATGAAATCCTATCTATTGGGATTCGCCTATTTACATACCGAATCATGTAGGGTCTTTAGGGATTTTCTCTACTTTGATCTTTGTCTTCTTCTTCTTGCTCCAGGCTCTACTACAAATCTCTTTCACATTCTCCTATAAATTTGACATGGTTCTAAGGTAAGAGAAAGGAAGAGAAAGAGAGAGAAAGGAAAAACCTAGAGAGAAGTTTCTTACCTAAGCACTTGGTGGGAGAGGAGAGAGAGATAAGGCGACGGTGGCTGCAACAACCTTGGGAAAAATAATGAGGGCTCCTCTCTATGGGTGCTTAAATATGATAGTTAGAGGGTAATACTAGTTTGAGTGAAATTAAACTTTCTCTCTCTGTCTTAATCCTAGACTAGATTTGATTAAATATTATTATTTTTTAACTTAATCCCTGGATTTAAATTGATTAAAGAAATATTATTATTAAAATAACTCCCGGACTCCTAGCAACCTGAACATGGTCTATGTTCAATCCGAACACGGCCTGTGTTAGGCCTTGTTGCCAACACATCTCGTGTTGCAATGCAACACAACCTGTTTTAAGTGAAAGATGTTACATTATAAACCTCTTAAAAAAATCGTTCTTGATTCAGGACGATGGTAGAGACTTACCAAATAATGCTGGAAATTCCTTACACATCTTGGATTACAGTTCCCACGTCGCTTCCCTATCTCGATGCTGACTCCACACCATTTTGACTAGCATCACCTTCTTGTTCCCTTTGAAAAAATCGTTCTTGATTCAGGACGATGGTAGAGACTTACCAAATAATGTTGGAAATTCCTTACATATCTTGGATTACAGTTCCCACGTCACTTCCCTATCTCAATGCTGACTCCACACCATTTTGACTAGCATCACCTTCTTGTTCCCTTGGCGTTGTAGGAGACGTTCTAAGATCTTCACTAACTGCTCCTCGTAGGTGAGATCCTCCTTCAAGTTGGGCTCCTCGATCCTAATGATGTTGGCATCATGTTGTTACTTCCTGAGAATAGACACGTGAAAGATGTTGTGCACTCATGATGACATGTTACTCCTCCAATTAGCTCGAGCACCTCGAAGGGACCTACATAACGAGGGTTGAGCTTACCTCTCTTACTAAACCTCATGGCGCCTTTAGTTGGGGAGACCTTCAACATCACATTTTCTCTCACTTGGAAATCTGCTCTTGGCATCCTTTGTCAGCATACAATTTTTGTCTGCTCTACGCAACCTTAATTCGTCTTATGATCAGGACCACTCGATCAACGTACTCTTGTACTATCTCTAGACCCATCAACTTTCGCTCATCCACCTCGCTCCAACATGCTAATGATCGGCAAGGCCTTCCATATAAGGCTTTAAACGGAGCCATGCTCATGATGGAGTGATAGCTATTGTTGTAGGCGAACTCGATCAATGGCAGGTGGTCATCCCAGCTGCCATGCCAATCCAGTGCACACGCTCTGAATTTGTCCTCTAGTGTTTGTATCGTCCTCTCGGACTTGCCCATCTGTCTGCGAATGGAATATTGTGCTAAAATTGAGTCTAGTTCCAAGAGCATCGTGGAAATCCTTCCAGACTCTAGCTATGAATCTCGGGTCTCTATCAGACACTATGATCACTAGAATCCCATGTAGCCTGATGACTTCTCTGACATATAGGTCCATGAGGCTCCCCACTGATTGCTTCCATTTGATGGGGACGAAGTGCGTGGAGTTAGAGAGTTTGTCCACAACTACCTACATGACGTTATTTCCTCTCTTGGATATGGACAGGCTAGTAAAAAAATCCATAGCAATGTGTTCCCACTTTCACTTCGGGATGCTCAAAGGCTTGAGCATACCATACGACCTCTGTTGTTCAATTTTGACTTGCTGACAGAATATGCATCTGGCCACATACACTGCAATATCCTTCTTCATGTTGTTCCACCAATAGGTTCTTTACGTATGTTTATACATTTTTGTACTCCCCGGGTGGATGGAGAATTTTGATTTGTGACCTTCATTTAGCACATCCCTCCTAAGTGCTGCATCACTAAGGACCCATAAGTGACCTCTATGTATGATCCCCTCGTTCACAGACATGACGAAGTCTTGAGCTTCATGACTGCATCTTTTGTGCATGTGGTCAAACTCTAGATCCACTGTTTGGGCAATGATAATCCTATTCACTTAGTCTGATTGTACTGTTGAATCTAGGATCCCGAGTGTGTTTTGATGATCACAAATTTGTAAGTGAACTTAGTCTATACTGATGTACTTGTTGAGCTGAATTCTATAACAGGTTGATTCAAGTTCAGGATATGTTAGATCGACCAAAGCTAAAAGACTGGACGACATATGTACAGGAAAGACATTTCAGAAGAAACATATGTGTGCAG
>LTAE01002772.1:55860-96449 GCA_001647135.1 Pontederia paniculata | reverse complement strand
ATATATATATATATATATATATATATATATATATAACTTACTCTAATAGAATATGCAATAAGGTATCATAATGCATTTAATGATCCATATACTTTGAACCATATAATTGTGTAGGGTTAATGAAACAAAAGTCGTGGGGGGGTTGTTGACATATGGTGATGGTGGTTGTCACTTGTTAGCGGCAGAGGTGCCAAAAACGAGATGATTGTGGCATCTCATCAACCGCCGGATTCAGCGGCAGTCCAGCAACCATTGACACATCTCCTCTTCTTCCAACTTCCAACCTCATTTAACATGCAAAATATATATTATATTGAATAATTTTACAAAATTATGCATATTTTTTTAGTCATTTCAGTATTTAAAAAATAATATCATCAGTTCAATTTGAGATATTAAAGAATATATTATTCATATATTAAATTAAATTAATATAATTCTGATTAATTTAATATCTTTTCAAATCGTATGCCTAATTATGGTAGATAAAATTTTTAATAAAAAATTATTATGTTGACTAAAATATATTTTTAAGACCTATTTAAATGATGATAAATTACAAATCACTCTATCTCAATTTCAACCGATAAATCTTATATACTCTTTAACCTTTTATATATTATATAATATTTATATATAAAACTTACATAATATTTATACATTTTCCTCCCATTTATGAGGCTTCGAAATTGGGTAATGTATTTTTTAATTAAGATTCAAATTGTTATTACTTGAACTAATTATTTATTATTTAAACAGCTATAGACTTGGATTGGATTAAGTGGTGATTTGATCCTTGACTACATATCATAAAGTAACAGGCTAGCTAGGCGCCTCGACTCCTTCCATTGCTCTTTTTTTTTTCCTGTCATCACGGACTTTGAGAGGTAATTTCCATTGTATAATAATGATGTTCAATAAATTAACAAGTTTATGGTGAAAGAATGAAAATTAATAGTTTTAAATTTGGACTTCGAGAAGTAATATTCTATAATAATAATATTCAATAAATTAATAAATAAGTTTAGACTTTGGAGTCACTAAATAATTCGAGAGATATCGCTCAATTTTTTACTTTAATTTTAAATTAATTAAATACTAATAATTTTGAACATCGAAAATTTAAATGGATACTAAAAATGATGACATGCCAAAATTGACCCTTACATGTAAATATTAAAATTATATAATATTTTTGACCTCCCAAATTAATCTTCAAATTATTAAACTATTTTTTTTATATAAAGTAAATATTTAGTATTTTCTATTATATATAATATATTTTATTAAATTTTTAAATAAAATTTGCCCCACCCGAAAATTTTCTCAGGTCCGTCCCTGATTCTTCCTCTCAATAGTTGGAAAAAAAATCGAAAACAAAAGTGGACTAGAGCTTCAAAACCATTTCCAAATATAATAATAGTATTATTGTTAATATCATTATTTCAGTTATTGCTTAAGACCTATTAAAGTAAACAAAAATAGGTTAAAAAATATATAAATGACATTTTTGGAGTGGCCTGCACCATAAACAGGGTTTGGGCTTTACCTTCGAGGCCCAGTTGTTTCGCTTCGTGCAAGGACAGTTGGGCTGTTCTGGCAACAATGTGGGCCTCTAAACTTCACACAATAGAAAAATTTTAATTTATATTTTCTCTGCACCAAAAATTTATATTTATTATCAAATATAATGATATCCAACTTTAAAAGCATTGTAAATTTTAGCTATAATATCATGTGAACACCACTAGAAAAATCCACCATCATTGCAGGGGCATAATTAATTAGTCTATTAAAGGCACACATTGAACGTAACGTGTTTCCTTCCTTTTTAAGCATATAAGAAATAAAATTTGATATTATCTAATCCATTTATTTGATATTATTTTTTTACGATAACTAATATGGCTAAGAATTATCATACTGTCATTTATTAGATTGTGATTGTAAAACCAACATGTTATTTAATTCATTGATTCCATGTCCCGCAATTGTTTTATTATTTATGTTATTATTTGATTGAGTAAGTGGCGCATGACATTTGGTGACTATACAAATTACATTGAATCAAGTATAGTGAGAGAGTATACATCTCTCTATTTCCCTCTGACTCTTTAATATAATTAATTTTTTTAGTAAGATGATAATTTTTAGCATTTTATGTTGTTTCATTAGTCTGACGACTGTGTACATACTATAACGTTTTATACATTAAATTGTGTACAATGCAAGATATAATATACCTCGATTTTATTGTTTTATGATTTTTATTTATAAAATAATTTCATAATCAAAAGAAATTAGTTTCCACACCATTTACCATATATATGTTTTGTGTGTATGTATGTCTACATACTATTGGGTATAAGATGAGCTGTATTATATCTCCATCTTGTACCATTTGTATTTAGGCTTCGTTTGTTATTATTCTATGTTTGAAAATAAAATTTCGTTCTCATTTTACTTTTTATGTAATTTAATTAATTAATTTATATTATTAAACTTATTTTTTTACAAGTGGAAAATGTATTATTTCTCATATATATATATATATATATAGAATAAAATGGAGGTGCTATATATATATAATAATTTTATATATATAATTTTTCTTTTGTCACAAGAAACATATGGTATTTCAAAAAAGAAATATTAGAGTTGTGCAACTAAAACACATGCATATAATTTATTTATAAATATTTTATGTGTTTGGGAACAATGTAGGCTTGAAGAAATTTATTGGATATATCATTATTGAGATATCACTTGACATATTTACACTGGTTATTTGTATTTACTTCGGATACTATTATACCTTATTAAAAATGATGAATTTTTTGTTTGAAACCTTGAAGGATATATTGGTAATTGTTGTTGAACCCTTTCAAAATCTTTTCTGATAAATTAGCCATTGCCACATTTAATTTGAGATTTATTGGCTTTACTAGTTTACCTAACAACAAAGCAGGAATATATTTTCAAAATGACATACGTGGTCAAGGCTTATTAATATTATTTTCTAGTTAATATTTTTTTTACCGTCTAAGGACATATTCTAATTAAAATAAATCTCATATATTTTTCTTAAAGTGCAACTTTTTTTACTTTCTCTCGTTTGATATTCGCAATAATAAAATTTATTTCTTATATTATAAATAGTTATTAATATAACTTTATAAACATAATAAAAATATAAACAAAAATAAGGTCAAAATAGTGATAAAATTTTATTTGTGATATTCTAATAAAACTATTTCAATTATAACTAAAAAATTTAATTATCGGAAGATAAACCAAAGAGTTAACTCAAAGTGCATCACCTTGATTGATTAAACGGACGGTTCAGATCTTGCGTTCTTCTACCTCCTTTTTTTTTTCTACCTCTTTGTCGTATAACCGCGTTGTTGGATCGTCGTCTTCCGCCGCTTAGATCGCCATGGAGGAGGCCGCAGCATCGTCGCTGCCGCAGCGGCCGCCGTCGCACATCTCGCCGGCGAATCGCCGTTACCTACAAGACAGACTCCGCACGGCAGACGACCTTCCGCAGTGCCGCGCACTCGAGTCGGAGATCGGCCGCCGGTGCGCCGATTTGGAGGCTTCGTTGGCGGATCTGATCCGCCGGCTTGCGGACGGCGTTGCCGCGCACGCGAACCGATCCGCCGAGGCCGCGAAGATTGTATCCGGCGTTCGCGTGGGCCTTGTGGACCTCCGATCGACCGTCGGGGGAAGCTCTCCAGGTTTTGCCCCAGTTTCTTCTGTCCAAAGATGGGATTTTTACGCTACAATTAGGTCGAGTAAAAAAAAAATTTCGATGTTTACCCATTTTTTCGTCAGGTGGCGCAGGTCAAGTAGAAGAGAGAAGACAGCAAATATCCGCCGAGGAGCTGTCCTCGCTTGCGAAGGAGGTGGGGAAAGTGCAGGCGGTTCGAGCTTATGCAGGTGTGTAGTGTTCATTTTGAACATATATGACCCTGTTTCGATTAGATCCAATTGATTACACCCTAGATACAATTATGATCTTTGATTGATGACTTAGACTCTGAATTTTTTGCTACAATTATTGTTGTTTTATTTATGAGGATTTAAATATAGGATAATAGGAACTTTTTTTGCGCATTATGAGTAATTGGATGCTTGGCCAGCAATAAAATTTTAGAGTACTAGGAGAAATATGGAATGCCCAACTATTCAATTTGCACATCTAATGAAAAAAAAACCTTATGGTATATATTAAAGAGGAGGCAGAATTTGCAGCCCCCCTCAACCCAAAAATACCTGGCCTTTTGGTTCTATCAGTTTTCCAAATCTCATTTTGCATGCTGCATATCCATTTTTCTCACTATTAAGTTTAAAGTTAAAAAGAAAAGGAAGTTGATTCTCTTCCGGGGGTTTCATGTTTCTGGGCCCCTATCATAATTTTTTCTCTGTGATCTGACAATGAGCAATTGGTTACAAATGAAATATTCTAAAACAATTGGGATATGACAGTTTGAGTAAAAGAACCTACAAAAGAAGAGTATCAATTTTCATTCAATTGCATGGACTTATCAAAGCCTTACAGGAGCTCACTTTTTCTTTCATGAGCATACCGATCCATTTCAAATTTTAGTTAGTTTGCAATGCTAGTCACTTCTTATTAGAATGAAGAAACACATACTAGTGTCCTCTTTTCTGTCATCAACCTCAAAATAGAAAATTATTGTGATGGCTAATAATTATCCCAGATGATACATGTTTTCAATGGTTAGCAGATTTTGGTGATATTTATTTTTGTTCATTTTCTGTAGAAACGACATTGAAGCTTGATGGTTTGATTGGTGATGTTGAAGACGCTGTGTCTTCTTCTGTCAGTGGAAAATTCAGGTCTCCTACTGCAACTAAATTGGAGGTGAATTTCATTACTAAATAAATGAAAGTTATATGTTTTTCATTCGATAGTTTGTCATCTCTTTCACTTTCTCTTTTTATTTTTTTGTCAGGCAGTTCGCATGGAAGCTATTGACACTCTTAAGCAAATAGAAGACATTTTGACTTCTTTGACTAGGTCAAGTCCTCACTGGGTGCGCCTTGTATCAGCTGTCGATCATAGAGTTGACAGGGCTTTAGCTGTTTTAAGACCACAGGCAATTGCTGACCATAGATCTCTTCTAGCCTCCCTTGGTTGGCCTCCTCCACTTTCAGGCACAAACATTGTGCATCAGAGTTCAGGAACATCAAGTGAACTTTCAAATCCCCTCTTACTAATGACAGGAGAGGTGAAGACTAAGTACTTCAAGAGCTTTGTTTCCTTGTGCCATTTGCAGGAGTTGCAGCGGAGGAGAAAATCTCGGCAACTTGAGGGCTACAATCTAATAGTAGCCCTTCGACAACCATTGTGGGCTATTGAGGAATTAGTGAACCCCATAGCTTTAGCCTGCCAACATCATTTCTCGAAGTGGCTTGAGAAGCCAGAATTCATATTTGCTCTTGTTTATAAAATTGTCAGAGATTTTGTGGATTCTATGGATGAGATATTGCAACCCCTTGTGGACAAAGCTAAACTTGTCGGCTGTAGTTTTAGAGAGGAGTGGATCTCAGCAATGGCGACTTCATTGTCCACTTATTTATCAAAAGATGCTTTTCCACAATATGTCCATATCCTTCAGAGCAGCAGTTCAAACGATGATATACAATTGGCCAAGTCCTCATGGCTTCAACTTGTGGACTTGATGATATCTTTTGATAAGAGAATCCAGAGCCTCATTGCCAATTCAGGATTGTTGCTTTCATTGTCGGAGGATGAGAATATGCAGCGGCTTTCAACTCTGTCTGTTTTTTGTGACCGTCCAGATTGGCTAGAGTTATGGGCAGAGCTCGAGCTTGGTGAGATGCTAGAAAAAACAAAAGCATCAATAAAGGATGAGAGAAACTGGAGAATGAGGATTCAAGTGACTGCCATTATGTCTGGCTCAGATGATTATAAATCCCCTTCAATATCTAGTGCTGTTGTACAGGGTTTGTCTTTACTAATCGATAGATCTCGACCTCTGCCAAGCATTGAACTCAGGGCTAAGTTTATCAGATTGGCTGGAGCTCCCATTTTGCAGAATCTCCTTGATAGTTTGCTCAATAGGTGCCAAGAAGCCGAGGGACTCACTGCTTTGGCTGATGATGAAGCCTTACTGAAGGTTTCCAATTCCATTAATGCATCTCGATATATTGAGTCTGTTTTAACTGAATGGTCTGAGGGTGTCTTCTTTGTTGAGATGGTAACTTTGGCTGGTGCAGATAAAGGTCAATGGTCCATTTTCGCAGAAGAGATCAGTGCGCTAAATGAATTCAGGACAGAGTGGATTGATAAGATCTCGACTGTTATATTAAGGGGTTTCGATGCACTTTGTCGGGACTACTTAAAAAATAAAAAGCAGTGGCAGGAGAAAACTGAAGGGCTGGGATTAACCAGAGCAATTATCGGCGCCATTGACTACCTTCAAGGGAAGATCTCTAAATTGGAAATTGGTCTGAATGCAATGGACTTTATACCAATGTGGAGAAATGTAGCTACAGGTGTGGACCTGCTGCTGTTTGGCGGAGTGTTCTTGGGTGGTGCAAAGTTCAGCAACAGTGGTGTGGAGAGGCTTTCTGGTGATATGGAGGTCTTGCTCGGCGTGTTCTCGGCATGGTGTTTGCGGCCACAAGGCTTCTTTCCAAAACTCTATGAGGGTTTGATGATTTTGAAGATGGAGCAGCAGCAGCAAGATAACCTGTTGCAAGGAAGTGAGAGGGGGTTGAGGGAGAACGGAATAAGACATCTAACTGTATCAGAGGTAGAAAAAATAGTGAAGAGCAAGCTGAGATGAGATATGTATTACCATATATGACAGACAAATGAGTTTAAGCTGGGAAGATGATGTACATTGGTTCATGGCTTTTTCACCAAAATTGGTAATTTATGAATTCTTTTTTAGATTATTTAGTATTATTCTTATCGGTCCTTGGAACGCGTAATAATAGTTACTCATAGGTAATCTTATGAGATTTTCATTGATATGTAAATTTTGTTTGAGCAAAACCCATCAGCATATGCTGCTTGGCTCATACACCTTTGCATAATTGCTTTTTGTATAAGTTCAAACATCCATCTATACTTGACACTTTTCAATATTTAGTTTGATAAAATTGCTTAAAGATCTAGGGGTAATTGTGAATATCAGACCCAACCTGAGTCGAGTTCGAGTCCCATAAGACACTACTAGAAGATAGGTGTTCCTAGATTACTAGCCCTGGATACGAAGCAATCCAAACCATTGTTGTTCATTATACACCGCTTTGGAGTATTTGGAGGTATTAATTAGTATGCGAAACACATAAATATGTAAGATTCTACTATCATTACATCTAAACACATTATGATGCTACAAGAAAATAAGATTTTGCTTCTATACTTCATAATAATAAATTATATTTTTAAAGTCTGAATCTTTTTACAATCGGAAATGTAAAATGCAATGAATTAACTCATAAAATTTGATGCAATGGATTGACTCTTAAAATTTGAACTCGAGGTACCGTATTTTGATGTTCAAGTCACTTCCTAAGTGAATTAACTTAACCATTCGTAAATATGTCAGATTGTACTCACTATCCTATAAACCAAGTGTTATACTTGAAGTATTTATTGTTTGAGCCATTATTTTTATGTTACTATTCCTAGAGCTATTTCATTCGATTGAAATTGTTTGAGCTATTTTTCTGATATGCCTACTGCACTCTCCCTTGATTGTGTTGCAAGATGTTTGGATTTGTGCCCTCGTTTTCTTCTAGTCACGCATGCATTGAACTGTGTGCTGTGAAATTTCATTGAACTAGATTACTGGAGGCTGGCAGTGATATTAAAAGTTTAATAGGAAACTATAGATTCTTAAATTTAGAGAGTGAAAAACAGTTGAATGATTATGCTATTGATTTATTGTTGTCGCCCTACAGATATGCTTAAAGACAAATGAGCACGTAGTAACTATATGTTGTTGCTATTATGGCTGTTTTCTGTTTTCTAGATCAAACTTCAAGTCTTCCCAAAATGTTGTGACAAAATTTTGAATAGGGTGAACACAAATGCCTTATAGCACTCTAAGATTTTTCAATGTATATATTCATTGTATCACATCAAAATGACTGAATTGTTTGTCACTTTGGTCTTAACCCACAACAAAGACTCTTTCACTACCTATTTCTTATGAATATTCTTGCCCTGATTTGTTAAATTTTCAGATATAACTTTATTACGACCTCCATGTTAATTCATCCATAACTATTTTGCATTCATCGGCAGAGAACCATGAGATCTTGTAGGCTGTGTGTTAGGCTGACAATCTACTCACACTTTTCAATCCCCTATGAGTACTATCTATATGTTTAAATGATCGAAAATCCTATGTCATCAAAATCAGTTGGCCGAGTGCATAACCGACTGTACCATTCATTTCGATTTGTTGACTTTCAGAATTAAAATATGAAGTATGCGCCATGACTCTTATGTCAACATAGATAGAGGTGACAAATCTGCTACAGGTATGGCATGATTAATATATGTTTTTTTCTGGATTATTTAAAAAATAATGCTTTGCATTTAGCTTGTTTTTGGCACAGAATTAGGAAAAACACATCCTCTGTCAGAGTGACTCCATTTCCTTTGTTTGAATATATTGTTCCATTGTTCCAGGTTGGATTCGTGTTCATATTTTGTCTTAATTTGTTTGCATAAGGGGTCATCTATATGATGTGATAATAAATCATGGTGTAGGAGTAGGCTTACAAATTTCTATTTTAGTGGATAAAATCATCGTGGTTATTATTCGAAATTGACTATATTTTTTTTTGAGAAGATCGAAATTGACTATATGACGTGATAAGGTCAAAACTTGGGTTATCATAAGTGAATCAGAAAAAATAATATCATTTTGACTGATTTGCTAAGTTCATCTCTTAGTTTTGTGAGTACGCACTTGTGTGAATTTTTCTCCTGATATTTAGTGTAGTTTTAAATGTGAATGGGCAATGAATAAGCAGAAAATGTCATGTGTGATATTACATCCACTGGAAGGTCAAAGAAAAGGAAATTACTAAATATCTGTTTCATTCTAGGATATGTAAACTTGGAAATATTCTTTGTAATAGAAGTTTAAGAAGAAAAAGGAAAGGAACTTCTAATCTATGATATTTGAAAACTTCTCAATATTTTTTTTACTACTTTAAGTTTTGAAGGACATTCTTTTTTTTTAGAAGCTTTTGAAGGACATTCTTGACTTCAATTATTTTTGGATCCTTAAAAGGTTTACACATGTGGGTCCATAATTGAATTAAAATTTAATGGTGAATGTTTATCCGTAAAAAGTAACAAATTTATTTTGTACATCATGTTGTTCTTATGTCATTGATCAATGCTCACCATTTATCATGTTGTTCTTATGACATTGTGATATAAGAAACTTGTTCTTAACCTGAAGACTTTCTTTCTGTTTTCAGTTGTGCCACACTTATTTCTGTCGATTTATCTGTATTTAGCTTATTTGATTTCGTATGAACAGAATGTAAACTGTATCTGTGCGACACCGAAACTTTGCCAATATTATTTAATCCTTACACATTTAGATGTTTTGAGAATCTATGCTTTGCAGAGGAGGAAATTGAGATCGAAGCCAAAGTTCTGATCAGCTGGGAAAGCAGTGGGAGTCGCCACAGTAGAGATGAGGAAGAAGAATGGAAAACTCATAGCCCAAGTATCTTGCTGCCTCCAGTAACTTGTAAGAATTTCAACCTTATGGATGAGATTGAAGCAGCAGGGGGTAGACCAAATTATAGTTATTAAAATCATATGCTATAGAAATTCAAGCCTCTTATCTACTCCAAATTATTGTAAAATCGAACAGGATATATTTTGTGCCCATAAAATTCCCTTTGTAAACTTGGGATGACAAGTGACAAATAGGTTGTCATCCTGTACATGTTACATAGTAGTTGATGCACGTTTGGTGGAGATTAATTGAGCCATGAAGAACAAATAGTAATCTCTATTAATTATTGTTGACAACATGATAAAATAAAAGGAAAGGACGGTTCTGAGGAAAAAAAAAGGGGTGATATATATATGATTAGATTGTATGAGTAGCTAGGAAATTGTAATTATTCAAATTATTCATGGCGAAACTTTGGTTATTTATTATGGGTGATAACTGAAAAATTAGAAGGTTGGAAGGATGGTTATTATGTGTGATAATAAAAAAAATAGAAGGTTGGAAGGACAAACCATTAATTATTATTAAATAAATATGCACGAGGAGCAAATGTTAATAACTTTAGCGGTGAGAATTCTCATGATCTAAATTACGTTTCAAATCGAATTCATGATTCAATATGCATCTTAGATAATAATTCTCATTATTGGCATTGATGATTAGTGAATATCCGAATTGAAAGATAGATAGAGCTAATAATTTTAAGTTCGAGTCTTTAAAATAATTAATTTGGTGAGAATTTAACTCTTGTCGCTTGCATTCGAACGTCGGATTAGTCGAAAGTTAATAGTTTCGGACATTGATGAGCTTGACCAAATATAGGGGGGTCAAAAAATTAGGAGGACCAAAATATGGGAAGGGCTTGGATTTGAACTTTAAAATTTTAAATATTTGTCAAAACCACTTATCCACTATATCAGTTAGATAATTATGATAATTTATTAATATTTAATTTATTTATTGACTATAATTACTTGTATATATGTACGTGTATATATATATATATATATATTAGATGAAACACGTGCAATTAAATAGGAAATTTATTAATTTAATGAAATTGCTTTCTCTTCGAGATGTCAATGACCGGGATTCCAAATTTGTAACAAAAAATAGAAACGTTGCCTTTAGTAGGAGGATAGGTTTCGCAAATGTACACGTTTTCCTTTTTATATCCACAAAATCTGACTAGTTGAGTTGGACGTGTTCACAAAAGGACAAGTAAAATTTTTTAGACTGTCTTTCTGGATTATTTCTATTTTTCTTTTTTAAATAATTAATTTATCTTCACTTTCGTCCCAAAATTAATTCATTTAGCTCTTCTGACTCATTAGAGCTTTTCCCATTAACTTTTTCCGTTTATTTATTAAATGCATTTATACTCTTTATTATCATTTGAAAAGAACTTAAATAAAAATATACTTTAAAATAAAACTAATTAGTGCATTCTTTTACATTTTTTATTTGTTTCAATTGATAATAAAAAATGTAATTGGATGAATCAAGAAAATTAATGGAGGGCAAAGTAGAAAACTTTGATATTCGGGAGTAATTTCCTTTTTGTTTATTCACCAACCACTTATTATAATTAATTAAAAAAAGTTAATGCACACTAATTTGAATGCAATTAATAGTGTCTAAACTATGGCGACTAATTAAATTAGAAAGAATGATGCCAGGATGTATGCGCTCCCTTGCTTAAATTCTCCCTTCTCTCTCTCTCTCTTCCCTCTCTCTCTCTCTCTCTCTCTCTCTCTCTCTCTCTCTCTCTTTCCGCCGTCTTCTACAGCGGAGGGTCGCCGACCACCGGCGTGTCCTTGGAGATCAACGTGTCCAACTTCGATGCGGCCTTGGTGCATGTACGTGATAATACTCCATTATTCCATGTATCTCATGTTATCAGATCAGATTAATATATAGTTTCTGTGCATTTAACTATGCATATATATATATATATATGATGCAGGAGGAGATCGAGATCGAGGCCAAAGTGCTGCAACTGGGAAGGGCAGTTGGAGTGGCGATGGTGGAGCTGAGGAAGAAGAAGACGGGGAAGCTCATTGCTCAGGGACGCCATGCCAAGTATCTTGCAGTCTCTGCTAAAGTCTGATCAGTAGATCAACTGGATTTATTATTCTTAATTGGCACAATTCATATCATTATATAGCAATAATAATAATACATGAGCTCCAATAATAATACAGTTTCTGTGTTCTTTACCTTTAGACCTTGGGGAGTTGTTGACAGTGAGAACAATAATCCAAATGCAGCATGTAATTGGTATATTCATTAACCGGGAAAATGCTAACAATTTTATGTGCTTTCTTTAATTGTAGATTAAATTGCATATATAATATCAAAAATAGAAAATAAAAAAAATATATAATAATGTTTTCAAACAAATATAATTTTTCTAGATAAAATATTTGTGCAGCGCTTTATATTACAGTGCATTCCACTCCTCACATTCCATGTAAATATTTTAGTGTGAGCTTGTGTTCATAGGCTCATACTAATAAGTCTATAAAAAATAAGAGAAAGACTGAGCTGCTATAAAATAAAACGCAGCACACTCATTACCCTCAATTTTTTTTCCACAATGTGCAAGTGTATAAAATAAACTCTTTTTTCTTCATAATTAATTGCAGCATATTGATACGTGCAAATGCATTATTTCTCCAAGTACCATAAACGCAAAAGTTTTGACTGGGTATGAAAACTCATCTCCATGATGCATGATTTCATGTGCAGACAGACTCCACATGCAGTAAACAGACAGAGGACATATCTCTTTCTTATTCCACCACCAACTGCTGCGAAGTCTTCATGAAAGAGGTCTCGAATTCTAATTTATGTGGATTAGAAAAAAGAGCTCTCGAATTCTAATTTATGTGGATTAGAAAATTTTCGTTAGAAATTTTAGTCACCATAATCTGATTAACGTTTAGTAGCCTCAGATAGACAAAAGTGGAAATAAATATATTATTGATGGATTTTCTTTTTTATTTATATTATTGCTTACAAAAGTGATGGGGCTTGTTGGTTACATATGGTGATGGTTCTTGTTGTTAGCGGCAAAGACAATGAAAACGAGATGATTGCGGCATCTCATCGACCGACTTGACACTATTGAGACAATATTGTTAGGATCGAATTGGAAAGTGATAAGAAGAGTTCATCGGTTTAGATCGAATTGATCGGATCGATCGAATCATTTAGTCAGACTAATATTAATATAATCAATAAATATATTAGATCAAATTATGTATTGATATATATTACTATTTTTTGAATATAATCATGATAATAAAAATATAGTTAAAATTAAATATTTATTATTATATTTAATTTATGATGATATTTTTATTTATTTTAAAAAATATATTATGAGAATCATTATTATGATTTACAATCTAATATAGTCATAATATTTTCTTTATGTTTTTATAATATATTCATACATTATATTAAATAAAATCATACATTTAATTAAAATATATTTATAAGTAGATTATGCATTATATTATTTAAATAGAATAACTCATATAATTAACATTAAAAAAATATGGACAAAAAGATAAACCATCAAAAAAATATAAAATATAAAATTAAAGAGAATGAGGAAACTCAACAGTCCCATGTAGATGGTACTAAGAGATGACTATGAAGTAGTGAGTATTAAATAGGAATGAGGTTTATGAGTTAAAAGTTAAATATAATTTAATAAAAAAATTAATTGGTTCATTTGAATCGGTTTTTATTGATTTTAACTGGTTCTTGTCGGTTTTGACCGATCCGATCTGATTTATTCCGGTCTAACTCAATGATTGATTTAAGAGTGAACCGTAGGCCGCTTTAATGGTTGGTCGATAGTTGGACAGATTGGTCCGATGTTGACTATAGTGGACCGAGAGTCCGATCCGACTTGACACTACTAATTTAACTCAAATAATTTTGATTAAATTAGATTAAATTGAATTGACAATAAATTAATTATTAAATTTGATTCAACTTATTTTCTATTATATCATATCATATCAGATCATTGATTAATTTTTTTCATTTTTTATTTTTACAATATTTAATAATAATTATATTTTTTAAGAAAAAAATATATTTTTTTGAAGATTTATAATATTTTTCAAGAATATAAAACATAATTTTTAATATTAAAATAATATAAAAAATTATCAAGAATCAATTTGGTTCAAATTTAAATAAAAATAGATAAAATATTGACTCATCGACATTGGCGGAGCCAGGAAAAAAATGAGTGGGTTCACTTAATTACAATAAGCACCACAATCACTATTCCATAAAAATTTCTACAATTAAATGATTATTCAAAATAAGAGAAGATATTCTATTAGATTTAAGATTAACCTCAAAAAAAAGAAGACAAGTGAAGAAAAATAAATATAATAACAATAATAAAATTATGAAATTAAATATGTAATTAATAAATATAAAATTTGTAAAATCAGTTGGTTGAAAAATAAAATATATAAAATATTAAGATAGAATGTACATTATGTGCATGTATGTCAAATATTATATATATTTTTATTTTATAGTGCATTTAAATTGAACAGAATAAAATTAAATTTTAATATTATAAAATTTTTTAATCATTCATTCATAATTTAATTATAAGTTGTTATATTAAAAAATCAGAAAAGTTAAGATATAATGTAAAAAAGATTAAAGTAAATGTTAAACTATCAATAGTATTACGTGAACAAAGAAAAATGAAAATAATAATTAACCAAAATTATTGAGCAGAAAAATGATATAAGTATATAAATTAAGATAATTATATTAAGAATTTTATAAGAAAAGTAAAATTTAATACATATGTGTCATAGATTATTTATTTTTCTATAGGTGACTTTAGCTTATGAATAATAAAACCAACTAAAATACTGATTTAGCTAATACTTCAAAATCAAGTAAAAAGTTTGATTCATTTAGAGCAAATATGTGAATAATTTAATACTCAAAAGATATATATAAATTTCCAGCACTTGGCTCCGCCCCTGCTCATCGAATTGTGTCGATTTGATCGGATTTGAAAAATTAAAATTCGTACTCGAACTAGATTTATTCATTTAGATTCCTATCTAATTCATTATTCGATCTAATTCAATTGAAATTGAATCGATTCGGATCGTCGAGTTTATTGAATCAATATGATCCTATGAATGCTCCTATGGAGAGGGAGAGGGTGCCTCTCCTTCTCTCTCTTCTCTATGTTCTATAACTTCTTTTTCTTTTTTTTTCAAATTTTTAATTTACTCGTTTTTTTGTTATTCATAAAAGGGTCGTTTGGTTGGGGAATAAGACCCCCCATTTTTTTACCAAACAGCCATAAGATTAACTCATGGGTCACACGTAGCATTTAATGCTGGATTAGAGCAATTCCTTACTTTTTGTATTTTAAGAAGAGGCACGATTAAAATATTTCTGTTGGATTAGGATTGAGAGAATATGTGATGGAATAAAAAAAATTAATCTAACTACAGTAACTGGGAAACCAAACGGGGCCAAACGGAGGACAGAAAAATGCCGGCGTTCTTTAATTAGTAAGCTAATGATCACCGATTATAATGATCATTGATGCAAAAAAAAAGAATAAAAGTTGGAAGAATATTCCATTAGGAGGTGAAATCCTTAATGTACCCCTTTTGATTTGTCTAAAATATCATCTATGCTGAATTTTTTGTATTCATGTTTTAATTATGATACACGAGCTCGCATGCTTCCAGTCACATTCTTCCTCTCAATATTTGAGAAATTCCAAAAAGAAAAATTAGGTTCGAGCTTCAAGACCATTTCCAAATATATATAATTATAATTATCGTTAATATTTTCGATTATTACTTAAGACTCATTACAATAAACAAAAATAGGTTAGAAAAATATAGAAGCACATTTCCGGAGTGGCCTACATCATAAACAGGGTTGGGCTTTACCATTGAGGCCCAGTTGTCTCGGTTCGTGTTCGTGCAAGGACATTTGGGTTGTTCTCGCAATAATAAGGGCCCATTGTTCTCCTCCAAATGGGCTGCTATTAGAAATAAAACCAATAATATATTTGTATTTCTTTTTTTTCAATTTAAATTCGATATTCGATATTTGGATCAGAGCGAAAATATAAATTCTACGAAATTTATATATTTAAAAATCAATTTCGATATTATTAATTCTTATTATTTTTAGAACATAATTAGGTGTGTGCCAACTAATCTTAATTTAAATTTGGAACTTTTCCATACAACAAGCAACCTGCTTATATTTTAGTAACTTTGAAGCTAGCAATCATATGTTGAACTACATTTCATCGAATATAGAAGGACTCCAAAATTGAAATTTATTTTTTTGCACAAAAAAGTTAAACTTATTATCGAATATAATGAGATCGAACTTTAAAAACAATGTAAACTTTATGCTATACATATCTCATGTGAACACCTAAAAAGGTCCTCCACCATTATGCAGGGGGCAAAATTAATTAATCTATTAAAGGCACACATTAAGTTGACGTGTTTCCTTCCTTTTTAAGTCTAATAGGAGATTACATTTGATATTATCCAAACCCATTAACCACACTATTTATTTTTGGAGATACACCCACCTAGGCAACATTTAATATAGTACATTAAATTTTTACGATAAATAATGAGTATGATTATTATCACTCCTTAAATTTTAATATCATTTTTTATGATTATTTTACTCTTATTATATATAATATTTTGTATATTATAGAAAACTTGATACTAAAAATAAGAAATAAAATAGTATAAGAAGGAATGTCATTAAACATTTAGATATGGTAATAATAACATCTTAAGAGGTTATTTGGTACCAAGTAATCTATCTAAATTATTGATTACTTAAATTAAAATTCTCAGGACCCACCATATTATCGCTTTCGACTATAATATTATTAATGATTTTTACTTCTCTAATAATTTAAATTACCACCTTACTGATAATTCATTAGAAATATTTTTTTAGATTTGAGATGCATTTTGACAAATTTATCTAATCAATCAAAATTTTAAAATATTTATATTTCATTAAAAATATTTTTGTTTAACATCTTCTTGATTTCTTATAATTATTTTATGACTATAAATTTTATATATTTCGTCCAAATTTATTTTTTTTTATTTTTACCCTTTTATTTATATAAAATAAGATATGATTAAAATTTCATATTTTTTTGAAGACATTTTAGTAATTTTATGTTAAATAATTTAAAATATAATTTATGATATTAGTACTTATCAAATATTATAATATGATATTATTGATATTTATAAAATAATCTATTTTATTGGTGATTTGAATTATTTAATAAAAATTGAAATATGCCTAAATAATATGGCTACGAATGATCAGATTGGCATTTATTAGATTGTGATTGTAAATTTAATATGTTATTTAATTCATTAATTTCATTAGTTGTTTTATTATTTATGTTACTATTCGATTAGACGATTGAGTAAGCGGCGCATGACATTTGGTGACTATACATATTACATTGCATCTGGTATAATATACACCTCTCTATTTCTCACTTTTTAGTGTAATTAAATTTTCTAGTAAGACGGCACAAGGTTTTACACAAAAGAAAAAAATATAATGTAATATACTTAGATTATACTTTATATATTATAAAGAAAAAAAAATATAATTTTAAATGTGTTCATAAAAATATAAATATATCCAACAATTGTTTGTATTTTTTAAAAAAAATATCATTTACCATTTTTTTATTTTTTATGCTTTAAAATGTAAATTTTAAATTATAATAAAATATATATTTTCTAAAAGAAAGTACCAAAAAGAGAAGATAAACATAGATCGATATCGATCTTACGAATTAATTATTTTTATTAAAATTTAGATAATTTTAGAATTATAAGATCATGCGATCAAGATCATGATAATTATGGAGTGCACAATAGGCGTAGATGACAATTGCCCATTTTTTTCATATATAAAATAATTAGAACTTATTTATTATATAATTTTATTTTCTAATATTATTATATTAAATTTAATGATGGTGTACCCAATATATCATGTATCTTATATATTAAACCGTTAAATTCGAAATATACTATTAGTCTATTTAAGATTCTTATTTCTTATTTATTTTTTTCAATCGTAAATTTCAGCTCCGATAATTTAACATACAAAGTACATGATATATCCGAGTACACTATTATTAAATTCTATTATATTTGTCGTAAATGCAACATTAAGTTGTACTTTTGTTAAGAAAAAAAAAGTCTAAATATCACACACACACACACTCTCTCTCTCTCTTCTCTCTCTCTCTCTCTCTCTCTCTCTCACACACACACACACTTGAAAGCACACAATAGTAAAAGTGAGAAGAAAACATTTAAAACATCCATATCTATTTCAAAGGCCTTCCTTAATATTAACATTCTAATCCTCCACCTCACTCTTTCTCTCTCTCTCTCTCTCCTCTCTTTCTCTCTCCTCTCTCCGCAAAAAACTAGCGCCAGATCTCAAAGCGCAGCACCACCGACACCCGAAACCCTTCCGACCCGCCGTCTCCAACGACCCCCCGCATGCGCCACCGACGCAGGCGCCGGATCTAGCGCCGCCGCCCATTCTTTCCGGCGGGCGGCGGGGAGTTCTCTCCCACAAGCGCGTGACCCCGCCCGGACTAATCGCCGTCGTTTCAGGCGTTTCGAGAACTGAATGGCCGCCGCGGAGGGGGCGTCGGCGGAGAGGGGAAGCTGGGTGGAGGCCTACGCCGGCATGTCCGCCGACAACATCAAGGGCCTCGTGCTCGCGCTGTCGTCGAGCTTCTTCATTGGCGCCAGTTTCATCGTGAAGAAGAAGGGATTGAAGAAAGCCGGCGCCTCCGGAGTGAGGGCAGGTAGAAGAAAGATCCCGTCTTTATCGCTTTTTTTTTTGTAGATTTCGCAGTCGAAGACCTTAAGTTCTCGGTTCAATTCGCTTCCTTTCTTACGATAGTTGCAATGTGGGTTGCTAATTTCTGTTCCTCTTAGTGTTCTTCGTCGCCATGTCCTGATCTGAACTCGTAGAGTGATGAAATGCTATTTCTGGAGGAACACATGCGTTCACTAACATTTAATTATCTAAACTTAACCAAATTGAATCAGTTGCTGTCATCTCCGTGCACATGAGATGCTAATGAAACATTACTAAACTTTCCCAAATATTGAAACTATGTAGGTTACTTATAACGTTTAAGTAGTTCAAGATGCTGTAAATTTGTTTCAGGCTATCCCTTTCCTGCAGATTAAACATCATTCCTTCAATGCATATTCTTGTAACACTTGGTAAGTACGATTTCTCGATGTTTTGATCTATGCTAAGTATCAATCGATATAATTATTTTATTTATGTTACGGGTATGCTTATGGGCCGAGCCATAGCCCTGTTTGAGGAATTCCTCAAGGGTTGGTAAGAACTAAAGATGAATTCAGCAGTTACGAATGAAGAGAATGTACTCTATTGCTAAAAGCCTAAAGTGAAACCTTCGAGGAATGACTCCTTCACTTAGCACAGAGGTTCTTTTATTTTTGGAAAATAAAGTGCTAGTCATCCATGTGCATATAATAGAGTCGAGAAAGCACTGGGATTCTATTGAAGACAAATGAAAAGAATAGTAATTTCCTGTAGTCTTCGTGCAACTTAAGTACATTTCTTGTGAACACTGAAACCGTTCCCATATTTCCGTATTTTCTTATGAAGATATTTCCTTATTTCAATCGTACATAGTGTACTGCTTTTTGTGTCAGAATCATGCACATTATACTTCAGTTTTATGCGATGCTTAGACGTGCATCATTTGGTTGGAAAAAAAAATCCAAGTTTAACGTACCTATCACAAACCCAGGTTTATTCATCTTAATTCGGTATTTCATGAATCATCAGAATATTGAGCTGCACTGCCATTTTGTGAATTTTTTATATGCGTTATATTCATAAAGAAGCTAAAGGCTGACAATTTTGTGTTATCGTTAAGTTCTGTCTCTTATTCTTAAGAAACACTGACAATTTTGATTTCATTACAGGAGTTGGAGGTTATTCTTACTTATATGAACCACTTTGGTGGGCTGGCATGATAACAAGTGAGTGCTTGATCTTTATCTTAAATTTGGTTGAAGTTTCGAGATCAGTTATGGGGTTAGAGGATTACGATTTTTCTCTGAACAATCAAACAATAACCTTTCTTATTCTATATTTAGATCAATGTTTCCCTGTCATAAATCTTACTTGTTTTGCCAATTTATTATTTCAAAAATCTGTTTCTTTTTTATTCATGAGCTTCATATGCTGATTTAACAGTGATCGTAGGGGAAGTTGCTAATTTTGCAGCCTATGCATTTGCTCCAGCTATTTTGGTTACGCCTCTTGGTGCACTTAGCATTATCATCAGGTATGTCCCAGAATAACAAGCTAACGACATTTGTTATTAATAACTAGTTTATTTGTTTGCTTCTTTATGTAAATGACCAATGACCTTTTCTTATGCAGTGCTGCACTTGCGCACATCATTTTACATGAGAGGCTACATATTTTTGGTATTCTCGGCTGTATACTGTGTATTATGGGATCAATAACTATTGTCCTACATGCTCCTCAGGAACGTGAGATTGAATCTGTCACACAAGTTTGGGATTTGGCTACCGAGCCAGGTGTTTACCATCTCATTTGTGTTTTTATTATCCTCCATTGAGTTGCAAAATTCTAATCTAGTATTCATGTTGTTTGTAGCTTTTATGCTCTATGCAGCTATGGTACTTACGACAGCTTTCATGCTTATAATCAATTTTGTACCCCAATATGGACAAACACACATTATGGTGTATATCGGTGTTTGTTCTCTCATAGGATCTCTATCGGTATGTACCTTTGTTGACGATTTCTTCTGTTTTCGTTTTTCTTAGGAGAACACAGCATAATTTATTAGTTTCTGTTTGAGCAGGTCATGAGTGTGAAGGCCCTTGGGATAGCTCTCAAGTTGACATTTTCTGGGGTGAATCAGCTAGTTTATCCACAGACATGGTTCTTCACGCTAGTCGTAATGGCATGTGTTATTACACAAATGAATTATTTAAACAAGGTATGATTATACTTTTTGGCCATTAAATAGAAATTTGACTGTGTTCTTCATCAATTTATATGATACTATCTGGCTTGATTTCTATAGTCAAACTTTTTCACAATTTTGAGTTGCTAAGGTAAACATTACTCTGGTTATTTGCATAAGCAATACCAATTTTCTATCACATAGTGAGGACCATGGTAACCATTGATATTTCTATTAATTATGCAATTGCACTTTCTTTTGAGAAATACCTTTTTCTTAATGACACTTTAGGTTTAAAGCTCACATTGTTACAGGTTCACTACTACTAAGATTTACTGGTAACACAACAATGTTATCGATTAATTCTTAAATTTCTTGGGTTTTTGTTTATTTGATTTGCTAGGTAATATGCATGTGTGCTTTTCAGACCTAGCTGTGATGTCATTTACACATTCTAAAATTTGCAGTACAGTTCAATATATAGGTTCCATGTAGGTGATTTACATTCTGACAGTATTTTTTTTTTTTTGTTCGGCAGGCTCTTGATACATTCAATACTGCTGTTGTATCTCCTATATATTATGTGATGTTTACATCATTAACAATTTTGGCCAGTGTGATCATGTTCAAAGTAAGTTCCCTCGATACAGAAGAATTGTTATGATCAATATGCAACCAGAGCTCAGTTGAATATATATTAAGTTCTTTGATATTGTCTTAGGCTAGTATTTAATTATCATCTTATCCCTACATTTAAATGGTCAATATGTCTTCCGGTTCGTTCTGCTTTGACAGTTATACATCACCCATATGCATTCTTTTTTCCCAGTTATAGTTCACCAGTACATATTCTCTCAGCTGATATTTGGTCTCTAATAAAATGAATTTTGATGCAGGACTGGGACAGGCAAAACCCAACACAAATTGTAACTGAGATGTGTGGCTTTGTCACAATTCTTTCTGGAACATTTCTTCTTCACAAAACTAAGGACATGGCCGATGGTGGTATGTAATGTTCTACGTTGGTTTTCTCTTTTGCTATCTATATACTGACTAATGTCCTGCATGGCAGGTCTTTCACCTTCTATGTCTAGTCGTCCTATAAAGTACGCCGATGAAGATGATTTTTCATCCGAAGGAATTCCACTCAAAACTCAAGATACATTTCGTTTACCTTGACATCAGCTGGTCCTTTTCCTACCTATGAACACTTTTTATCATCAAAGTTTGTATCAAAGTAGCACATTCCTTCCATATATATAGAAACTGTAAAGGTTACTTTAGATGCAAAAAGCAATAGGTGCAACCCCATTTTATGTGGTAATCGTTGGTTAAGTTATTTGGCATTGCCAGTTAGACGTGTATGTAGCTTCAGTGATTGGGGATACTTACAATTGGAAGTTTCCAATGAGTAGAAGAGAATCGAATTGTAACTAGTGACAACTGATTTTTTTTTCCATTGATAATTTATATCATTACTATTTTATGTACTGCATGGTGCACTGAATGTGGCTTTTTGATGCATTGATTCTTGTGCCACTGTATTAGCTCTGGAAAAGATTTGATTGATTATACAATGACAATAAAATTATGTAGTTTGAACTTCTCCTAGTGCATGTTTGAACTATCTAGTGTTTGGTAATTGGAATTCCAATTATCGCAAACACCAATCCCTCATTTGGTTTGATGTAAAGTTGATTATATCAAGTAAATATACTTATTGCATAAGAAATTGTGCTAAAAATATAATTACAAGATTTACATAAAAAAATAAAAAATAAAATAATAATTTAAATTTCATTAGTATTTCATTTAGTTATTTATTTATTCATTAATATATGATAATATTTTCTTTTAATTAAACACTTACATCAAATATTTTATTTCAACTAAATAACGTAATTCATTTTTCAAAATTTTATTTACATCTAAACAAAAAAAGTAACTAAAATAAAAATCACAATAATTTTTTTAGTTACAATTATTTATATTTCGGATTTAAAATTATGTCAAATCAAACTACTTCATTCACTACAATAAAATTGCATATTTGGGATGGTTAAGATTCTTTCAAATATGTGTATACCGTCTTAAATTCGTTATTTGAGGCAGTCAAGCGGTCAAAAGCGAAAGGTCACAAAAACGCTGATTACAAATTAAATTTGGGACGGTCTGAGCAGACCATCCTCAGACCGCCACAGATGGGGCGGTCCTTGAGAAAACCTCAATTTCTATGATATTTGAGATTAAATAAAATAAGAAAAGAAAAAATATAAAATCTCTGTTTGAGCGCTCTCCTGCAGTAGGTGCGCGCCCAGCGCGTCCCTAGGACCATCCCATTTGAGAGGGTATTTCGACACAAATATCAGTTTTTGTTGTAGTGAATCGTACATTCATCGTTATATTTATAACTCCTAAGCTCATGATGGATTAAGAATTGTGGTTCTTTCAATTGTTTGGTTTGTTATTTCATAACTCCTAAGCTCGTAATTTAAATATTATTTGGCTTGTTATGTCTTTCATAATTTTCTTGCACACACGTATTCATATTTGCTTCCAAAAATTCATGTTATCAAACTGAAATATGAAAACAACCAAGAAAAAGTTGGGACTTTTAACCAATTCGGTTGGTTCCAAGTCCTAACTCCTCCCCGAGCTTTCCTCTGCTTCCAATATCTATCCAACATAAAAAAACAAAAGAAAATTATAGTAACCAAAAACATATAATACATACGTCCATTTGCCACCCCTTGTTTTGCGTAAAGCCAATTGGAACATTTCAACCATTTTGGACATGAACAAAGAACAACAACAACAACAAAAAATGAAACCTTTGACATCAATTATCTGATCACAACAAGGAGGAGAAATTATAGCAGCAATGGCACCTCCCAGAGGAGAGGCAGGTAACCTGTGCGTATGGCTCATTTCCTGCATCTTCTTCCTCCTCCTGGTGGCCGGCGGCTCCCTCCTCATCCTCTACATGGTCCTCCCTGACTCCCCGACGACGGCGTGGTTCCCCGCCGGAGGCATGATCCTGGTCGGAATCCCCTGGGTCTTCTGGATCGCGACATGCTTCTACAGGTCCATGAAGCCAAATCCAGACATGCAGGTCTTCAAGGGTGCCGCAGTTGCACCGGTTGCGGTCACGCCGACGGCCGCAGCGGCCAGGGACAAGGCTTCGCCTGTGAATTCTCCTGGTGGAGCAAGGAACAATAACTCGGCAATGGCGACCGGAGACGGCGGCGCAGACGGGAATGAGCTGGCCGATGAGGATTCCCCGGCGGCAGCAGCGACATTGGATGCTCAACATGCGAAAGCTGGCTCCTCGCGCGCGTCCTGCGAGAGCGAAGCGCCATTGGCATTGTCCATGTCCTAAGAGGTTACCAAGGAAACAAGACATTTTGGTATTAGGATTTGTGGTGCATGCCATGAGATCTTTGCCTGCAGTTAGCTACAGGAGTCTGATATATATATAATGTGGGCAACAAAGATCTATCTGTAAAGGTAGTAACTTGATCATAAATGATCCCTGCAACAATTTGAGAGTCTGATATCAAACATAGTTGAAGAATAATAGAAGGAAGATATTGAAAGATGGCTAATGTTAATATGTATATGCCTTGTAAACATATTTCTTCTTGAAAGTATTTGATAAACTACATGCAGGAAAATGATAGGTCATGTATTTATTGAATCGTTTGTTGACATTGCTTGCATGCATGCATGTTGATACTGATTCTCGGGTGCTAAATTGGGGTTATGGCCTTCACTGATCATGCTTTTGTTTCATCAATCTCATGTCAAAGTTTTATACACTACTGTATTAAAGCACCACATGGAAGCTAGAGATAACACATGATTTCTGTTGCTACTTCTTTTGAACTTGTTCAAGCACCAAATGCATTTAATCAACAGAAAAAAACAAAGATTGTCGGAGTCATTCGTGATTGCTTATTTAAGATTTATATTTTTAATCATAGATTTCGCCTTTAATCGCTCAAAAAAATAGAAGAAATGATATACCCTATTTAAATAGAGTACATATTCATTAGACTCTATTAAATAAGGGCATATTTCTATCTCAATAAAGACAATATATTTTATGATATAGACGTATATGACTTCTCCCTCTATGCCCTATGATAATGATTCCTCTGGCATATGGTGTCCGTAGATCAAATTATCTCGTAGATTAGATTTAACTTTGAATGTTTATGACTCTATTATGTGTGCTCCGGGTAGAAGTTTTGTATAAAAGTATCGTCTTGTTATTGAATCTAAACATGAGTACGGAATTGCATTGATCTCATTAAGATTGCCAAACGAAAAGTTAGTATACAAGCATGCATGTGTTAGTTTTGTTTTTGTTTATTAAAAGCATGATCTTTCATTAATATGGTTCGAGCTGAATTGTATGTCTTGACAGAATATAATGATCTAAGCTGCATGCAGCTGTCGCTGGAGGAGAAGAAGCATCGCTACTGTGCTACTACGTCGATCGAAAGATCATAAAATAAGAACGTCTCCGATCTTCACCAGAATCCAATTCTCTCTCTCTCTCTCTCTCTCTCTCTCTCTCTCTCTCCACATGCATGCTTCAATTCCAATAATTGATTAGAATCGTCGACGAACCATCTGACTCCATTTCTTCTTTTTGACGACAACCATCTCAATTAATTAAGTTCCAATCTGATCATGTCTCGTGAATGCGGTGTATATAAAAGTTCTCAGCGGCTGCAAGTTGCATGGACGAACAGATGCGTGGACCGATGGATCCTGTGTTCGCCATGGCAGCCGCTCCTTTTTCCTGACTCTGTGGCTTTACAGATTTCCCCCTTAGATCATCTTTTGCTCGATCTGTTCATGCATACATTTCTTCTTCTTTTTCTTGATAGCTACAGCAGTGGCTTGGAGGAAATTATGCTGACACCCCACCATCAGGACTCTGTCAGCTTGCGCGAGCGATCGAAAAGACATGTTCTTCTCAGTCCAATCATTTCTGCAGCGAAAGTAATGATTTAAAACATTTCAGATTCTGCTTTTGTCAGACCTCTCTCTCTCTATATATATATATATAGTTTTGCATTTCTAACTTTTTTTACTGAGGTCGTCATCTTTTCTTTTGTGGCTGAAAGGGAAAAAAAAGAACAAATAAATTACTGATCACACGATCATTCATTTTTCTGCTTCTTATTGCACAATGTCCAATTTTTTTTTCGATCTATACCCATCGGTGTCCAGAGCTACTAGCATCCGACTAATCCGGTGTTCGGACGAGAAGGGTAAAAATTAAATCCTGACCAAATTAGAGATTTCGGAGCTCGAACTCGGGACTACTAGCTTTCGGTCTCTCAACCCGGGGCACAGACCCGTTGATCATCTGTGCCAACCAACTTAGTTTGCACAGTGTCCAATTTAATACTGGGAAAAAGTGCACCCACTTCCTTACTACTATGTTCTTTTCTTTTAAAGTGCAGAAAAAAATATTTGAACTTACAAATGTAAATTATAAATAAGATACTGCTAGTTACAAACTCAAGTTACATAATTAGAAAAATTATGGGTTGCAAGTACAATGATGGTTCATCCATACACATCTTAAGTACTAAGATCTAAATTTGATTTTTAATATTTTACCTTCTTGTATCATATCATGAACTTTCTTTTATAATAAAAAAATAATTAGAGAAATTATAGATTATTTATGTTTTCATGAAAAACAAAATAAAAGAAACTGCTAAAAATAATATCACTCTAACAAAGAATGTGCGCCGATTCGAGTAATAAGAGGTTTCAAGTGGAATTTGTAAAACTTATGCATTTTCATTGATAAAACTTATGTATCTTTTTATTTTCACTCATTTATTTTCTTATACCAGATCACGTGTCGTCTTTTATAATAAAAAATAATTAGAAAATTTATAGATTGTTTATGTTTTCATGAGAAAACAAAAGAAAAAGATTGAATAAATGACTAAGAGATTTCTACTTGAATTTACAAAACGTATGCATATCATATCATGAATCTTTTCATGCCCTTTTAATAAAAAAAGAGAGTATGTCACTTGCACGACAATGTCAGCTTTGCATGACCACTTTTATTTTTTTCATTCACGTGGATCGAGAAGATTGTGAGGTCTCATATGACGATAAAAATAAAAATTAGTCTTACATGAATAAAATACGAAGATGATCATGAACTTTTATGTAGCATCCTCTTTTACCATTCGAGATACGTTTTCAATTCGTATGGGTCATATGGATCCAAAGCGAATAATTTCTTGAATGGATCGGGACGTTACAATGTATGTCTCGTTGCTTCGTTATACATACGTACGTAGATCTGCTGTCTCATATATCTAATGTATTTGTAGCAAATCTGAAGTTTAAGCCTTCTTAATTAATCAGCATCGACAGATTACATTTATATCACAAAAGAAATATTATGCAAGATCGAGTTCTTTACGTGACACAAATTTCAATCTTAATCCAGAGAAAATTATCAAAGATTCAACCACTTCATTTCAACAATTTGCTTCTTTTTTGTTTCTTCTTCTTCTTCCAAGCTTCTACAATCATATGTTCAACGTTGTAAAGCATGCAACAGCGGCGACGGCGAAACGACGTGGTTAATGAACTGGACAAAGTTGAGGAGGTTTGCACGCTGCGCGCGGCGCATTATGGATCGAGTATTTGCATGAATTCTGCAGTGCTATTGCTCAGTAGCTCGTCTTGAAGGGTTGGTAGATTTTGAGGTCGCTCACCACGCCGGCGATGGAGCCGACGGCCGACGCGATCGTAATGATCAGGCACGCTAAGCTCAGCAGCTGTAGGCACACCCACCGCGTGCTCCACCTCGGTATCTTCTTCTGGATTATGTACATCTCCACCGGGAAGTACACCGTCAGCGGCCAGAACCCGATGGCGCCGAGGAACCCGACGACGTCGTTAAAGAAGGGCAGCAGCATCGAGATGACCGTCGTCACCACCACGAACACCGACCGCCACGCCATCTTGAAAACGTTCAGCTTGTACGACCGCCCGCCGCCGGGCGACAGCGGGACCTCCAGCTCCTTGGCGATGAGCTTGCTGTCGGGCCACCTCTCGAGCGACCACTTCTCGACGAAGGCGAAGAGCGGCTGGCAGTAGACCTGGTAAGCGCCGACGAGGTGGACGACGATGGCCGCGTTGGCGATGTCGAGGAGCCAGTAGGGGTTGTAGAAGCCGAAGCCGGTGAGAAGGTTGCCGGGGGCCATGTCGCCGAACGCCGCGTAGCCCATGCAGCCGCAGAGCATGTAGAAGACCGTCGTGACCACGACGCTTATGAGGGTGGCCTTCTTCATCACCTTCGACTCCGACGGCGGAGGTGCTCTTATGGTGTCCTGGAGATCGATCAAAAACATATCTTGTCATCATAGATTTCAACATCATAATCTAACAGACGACTAGACAAAGATCTTCTCACGTACTTGGATTTCTATGAGGATGATGGAGTACGAGTAGGCGAAGGCGATGTCGCCGAAGGCCTGCAAACTGCGCCATATCTTGTCCATTTGGCTCACTGTTCCGATGCTGATTCCGGTGAGACTGCCCTTGATGCCGCCATTTTCTGATCAGAGAATTCAGCAGGGAGTGTGTTCAGATTCATGTCAGAAACAAAAAAAAAAGTGCTGTTTGATCCATCAGATGCTGCTTACGGATGACTTGGACGATGCCGAGGCCGAGACCGATGGAGGAGTACGTGAAGGACATGACGGCGGCGACGATGGACAGCCACCAGATTTGGTCGAAGTCGGGGATCTGCGAGAAGAGGATCTGCACCACGCCGAACATGATCATGTAAGGGTTGCTGTTGATCTGACAGGCGCTGTCGTGGCCGTACTTGTGGAAGCAATCCGACCTTCCAATCGCCCTGCATCCATATATATTGCGATTAAACCAACATATCGGATATAGCAGATCGAGACCGATCATTCAATTTCTAATGGCGCCAATCCAACTCGGCGGTGAGTTGGCGGGGATTGCAGGGGCAGCCCCTCTGCCCGGAAGGCCGAGGGTTTAGGGGCGGAGCCCTCGAGAAAATTTTTTTTAAGGGTATATATGTAATCTCATTATTTTGTGGGCGGAGCTCCATCATATATATGTTATTTTTGGAGTGGTTACGTACTATGTGGTTTTGAATATTAATATATTGAAAACTCTCTGCGACGGTCGTGGACATAAACGATCTATCTCCGAACCACGTAAAATTTGTGCATGTTTTTACTAAGATTCATATAATCTTTCTACTCTTGTTCTTTGTATTTCCCGACACAACATATAAATGCATTCATGCTACGAGAAGGCAACATTACAGGGCGTATAGTTTCTTCCACTTACACCATGCTGATGGAAGCTGCAATGGTGTATCCAATGGCCACTCCAAATATGTTCAGGTACTGGAGATAACCACAGAGCTTCACTTTGAATCCATCTGTTTGAGCAAATCAAATAAACAGAAATATCAACTTAAGATAGCAAATGTAATTAGATATGTGGATATAGTTCAATTTTGGCAGGCATCAGTAACGTACCGAGATAAGCTCGGACAGCATCCATGTAGGTGTAGTTGCGCTTGCCGGTGACGGGATCGCCGGTGCGATAGCAGTCGGCGAGGAGCGCGGAGGTGTAGTAGGTCACCAGCGAGAACAGAATCATGACGGCAGGTCCGGCGACCCATCCGAGCTGCCCGATGGCCCAGGCCAGAGACAGCACCCCGGATCCGATCACTGCCGTTATGATGTGTGCGCTCGAAGTGCATACAGTACCTGTACAGAAAAAATTAATTTTTAATACGAGCAACGCCGAGGTTTGAACTCAAAATCTTTGATACCATGTTAAATTAGATGTGCTACCAATAATCCTAAAAACTTAAGTCGATAGAAAGAACAACATCTTTATATTTATATTCTTAACACACAGATCAGCTGTAGTTACGTACCTGTTCTCTTGGGCCGGCCGTCGTCGTCGTAAAATTTGGAACCTCCTCCCTGTGACATGCCGAGTTCTAATGCTGCATGATGGTAGTAATCTGCAGTCCCATTACTCTCGCCCATCTTCGTTTCCGCAAGCAATCCGATTCAGAGTATTAGTATTTGTATTTGTATCTGAACTCAGTAATCTCAGGACTCACAGAAATGTATGCATGCAATACTCCAATTACACCGCAAATGCTACACTTTTGCAATGCAACCAGAAGACTTCTGCAACTAAATGCAGCTGGGAAAAGGTGATGGAATGAAGGACATGAGAGCTACTGAGGGTTCCATGATTCTACTTATAAGGGAAGACAACGTGGGATTTGGGATCCATTACTGCATTGCTTCTGTGCTGTCAACCTCCTCAGATCAAAATGATTGCTACTTTAGATTCTAAGAGCAGTCAACAAGAGTGTGCACCCAAATGTCTCATAGATCACCAGTTGACCCTGAGACTTTAACAGAGTGTAGAGCATTAAGGCGTTTATACATGCATGAGAAGTGGACCTCTCCTTTGATAGTGCTTGATGAAACATCTCAATCATCTCAATAAGAACAGACACCAATATGTTTGCAAAGAAAGATTCTTATCTTAGTGCATGCGACCTAAATCTTAGCATGTAGAACATGAGATCATCTGGTTACCTTAGTCATTGATTGACCCCTTCCTCTCTCCTGCAGCTGCTGTGTCCACTGGCCAAAATGTGTGCTTTAACCAGTAGGAAGAAGTTTATGCTATGGAGGAAGTTGATGGGCAGAGATGGAACAGGGAGTTCAGGGGGCTTTTATAGAGAATTTGGTAGCTAGTAATCTCTATGAACATCCATCATTCGATTGGAATCCAACTCGCTTAACCCATTCGACAGACGTCCATCATTGTTCTCCAGAATCAATTCACTATGTTAATACATTATTCTGCTATGCAGTACCTTTACTGCACTAGCATGAAAAAAAGGTTGTTCTTATGCTTCCATGTGCGATTGTGGAATTTTGCAACTTTTTATATTCTAACACATTTTTGCACTTGCTAATCACTCTACTCGACTCTACCAGCTAAAAAGAACAACTTGTAGAGCTCACTTTCCTCAGGTTTTGACCGGTAAAGGTCCACCAAATCATGTATTGATTGGAGCAGACATGAGAGGAGGAGAGTATTGAGCCTTTTGAAGTTGATGAATAGTTCCAGATCTCTTGTTTCTCACGTAAGGTAAGTCCACATGAGCTTAGTGGAATTAGAGTATTACCCAACGATATTTAACCTCTACGCGCGAAAAAGGGGAGTTCGAGGGGAACCGCCCCTTGATGGGGGTTCCGTTGACCTGCTCGTCGGTGAGCTAGCGGGAGTTCGGGAGCAGCGCCCTCGAAATCTAAACAGATTTGGACTTTTATTTAAGCTGACCTGTATAGTACGGATTAAGAGATTCTCTATTTGTTAGGGTTTTGAACTCATATATATATTGCTCTTATTTCAGACGTAATGTTGAGCGGTTGTAACAAAAAAATAATAATAGTGAAATCTCTTTTTATATATATATATATATTGCTCTTATTTTCACACGTGATGTTGAGCGGTTGTAACGAAAAATAATAATAGTGAAATATCTTTATAAAATGTAGCCCTAATTCAATAGTGAACCTGAATAAATTTGTATGTGTCCTCTATTTTTCTAAATTTTTCTGTGTGATTTTTTATTTTTGTTCTCGAATTTCCATTCAAAGCCCACCACGAAGGAAATCAGACATCAATCTTCGTTACGAATTGTGTCTTAATTAACACAAAAATGTGGTGCAGTTTGGTTTTAGACTCCTCCAAAGATCACGAAAAGCAAGTTTAGTTGGATTCGGGCACCATGTAATCGAAAATTGCACTCATGACCTCTTGCAGATTAGAACATTTTGCTGATAAGAAGTGGACTTGTCCTCTAACTTAAGCACTACTGTCGATCTCTGCATCAGAGTCAACTCTTGTCTTTGAGAGCGTGGATAAAAGTAATTTGATGATACAAAGCTCAATGTCGACCTAACAGTACTGACAGGATAAGATGGTCCCTGTGTAAACACATGCATTTTGCGACTGTCTTTGCTGCAAAAATTGAATCTTTGCCCAATGTTGACGTCTGATCTGATACGATCTGCATGATCGTTTCCTGCCTTTGAGAATCTTTGTGGGGGCAATGCCAGGAACCTGGTGAAGAGTGAGTGCTTCAAAAATAGTGGTCTGAGGATTGGAGAAGGCAGTCATTGCATCATGGGGGGTGCTGAAGTTGGACTTTGGTTTCTGCAATTGAAGTTGAACAGACAACTTCTCTACTTTTTCAGAAGCTTCACATGGTGATTTTGGACAAATCATTTCCTGATAAGTCTGTTCAAATGGAAGAAACTATTTATAATCAAATTCTATAGCTATCTTCTTAGTGAGATATGTTAAGTAAACTCCTAATATATCATATTCCCAATATAATGCAGTTAATACCTTGTTATCAACCAATTTTAATGTCCCTGGAAAAACTATTGCAATCAACATGAAAATAGTTTCTAAACTGTGAAAATCCACAGAGGTCTCGTTGGAACTAACCCGAACTAGGAAACGACATTTCGACAAGAGATAAATATTACAATATCTTATAAATCCATTTGAGATTCTTATCTGCAGAGAAGCAAGAGTTAGATGAAGTGTGTCGTTGCTGAAACGGCAAATGTTGCAGAGGCACAGCAAACAATTAATCCACCCTTCAATGATGCTAATTACATATAAAGGATGGTCTATGTGCAGTATAAAGGACATATGCAGCAAAGTATATTATACACTAAGCATAATGTCTTTACTCTGATTAAAGTTTCCATTCTACTGGAAGTAACATTTAACGTCTGGCACTGACATTGTAATATTGGCTTAGTCTAATGGATGCACAGAGTTGAAGTTATCTTCTAATAATCAGCAGTGTTTTTACTGAAAATTTAGCACCAGAAGGAGATAAACATGGTAGCAGTATGTAGAGGCCACTATTATTTGTTCTCTTGCAAGTTAAGCCGGATTGGCTGCACACGAAACGCCGTTGTCATCTGAGGTGCAAATTCCCTGTCCTTCTGGCAATACCCAAGATCAAGCCCTCGAACATTTGCCTCCATAACCAGTTGCTGGTGGTGCTGCACCAAGGAAGAAAATGATCAAGACGTGTTACTTCAAAATTAGCATGCACTCCATGGACTTGAGAACTCTACATCAACTCAGAATGCATAAAGATCCAAACTGTTATTTTTTTTCACCTAAAACTATGCTGATGTTATCTATCTCCATATATTAGTAAAATGAGTAACATACCCTTTTGTTATATTCAATTAAGCATCTTAATTCAAAACCTCATTTTTTTCTCTAACTGAAAAAGAAGAAGAAACATCTATAGATGAACCAATATATGTGCTTTCTGATCATGAAATTCTCTAGTTTTCTTGTTTGGCTTCTGTTATACATTAAGTTGAAATGTAAAAGATTAATTGATTAGAACATTACCAAATAGAAAGACAATTCTTTGTTCTCTTCTTCCAGCATTTTTTCCTGCAGTGTGCAACAACAATACAGGCTCACTCACATATGAAAGAAAAGTTAGTGAATAAAATAAATTCTATCGTGTCTTACATTATTCTTGTGCATTTTCCATATCTCCATCTACAAGTATAAAAGAGGTATCAATATACAGTAACATAGAAACTCTCTAAAACAAGTAAAAACGTTTCTATGACCAAATAACCCTGACCTGTCTTTCCCGCACTCTGTTGAACCCATTCTGCAGACCTTCTTCGATTGGGATCAGCTCCCGAGGATTAAGAGAGTTAAGATCCTGACCCTTCAAATGTCTAATCACAACATGATACAAGTAACAGCAAACTGAGTTACTGAATTGAACCCAAAAAAATGTACAAGCACAAGAAAACTAAAGCTGAAAGAACACAAAATTCACAGGGTCACCTCAGCTCAATCTGCATGTTATCATTCTCTTTCTTAACGCGGTCAATTTCAGCACTCAGACTCTGAATGAAATCCCAAAGAATCAGAGGTAAAATTACTTCATATTCGTAATGAAAAGAAGAAACTATTATCAAGTGTAAAAGTTAACATGATTGCAGAGAGCTCCCAATGCATCAAAATAATATGATGAGTGAATTAAATCCAGTGGGACACCGTCATCAACCAAATTTGCCAAAATTAGCAGAGAGGTGATCTTGCTTTCTACATACGTACATATAACCAGGAGGTAAATTAGTAAGGTTACTATGGATGCCACTTCTCATTAACAATATTTTCTACTTTCGGTTCATGGACACAGAACTAGAAGCAGCATATGGATTCTGAAAGCAGGTCCATCCTTCCCAAACTGTTTGCTGAGTTTCTGGATCTTTGCACAGTTGTTAAAGTTGTCATCTTTATCAATTCCTTCTAACCAAATTGCAACATTTGGTCCTATAAATCTTTACCGGTAGATGATAAGTAACAGGAAAATTAGTACTTCCATTACACAAGAAAATCTATCTGAGCAACTGAACCTTACGGCTTGTCAAATAGTCGAACTCTTTAGAAGCAAACAAGGAAAGATTTAAAATTTACAGTCAAGAAGGCTTTAAGGTTTTGTTCGATTGCTAAAGTAACCAATTTTATCAATTCAAAATTGGAACTTTTTGGTTCGTTTAAATCATTTATAATTTTCTTTCAGGAACAGGATCATCTTGGATTCTTGATCCGTATCATCAAAATTCGAACTCTTTCGAGGCAAACAAATTGAAAAGGCGAGGTTTTGCGATTACCTCGTGTTTGGCATCCCAAATCTTGCTTCCGGAGTGCATCTGATACCTCTCCAACAGCTGAGGCAACCTGTTCGCAAATACGTATGCAGATAACTTTACTTCACACCTTTAGAAACTTAGTCTCCATCCAGAAAAAAAACCCTTTTTTCCTCATGAAATAAACGCAACGCAAGGGACACATCAAAGAATCGAAGTCGAGGCAGGCAGGAGTCAGTAGCAGTCGCACGTACGTGGTGGAGGGGCTGCAGTAGTCGAACATCTTGCCGGAGCTGGAGAAGTCGACGACGGAGACGTGGGCGTCGCAGAGGACGCTGATCTCGTGCGCCTTCTTGATGATGCCGTTGCGGCGCTTGGAGAAGGTGACCTGCCGGTTGGTGGAGTTCTCGATCCGCTTTATCTCGATCTTTCCGCGGCCCATCGTCGCGTCGCCTGTCACGGCAGCAGCAGCAGCAGCAAGGAAGATGGCGGCGGAAGGAGAAGGGTTTGCTTGAGGGATGCAGAAGAGGGGGAAATGGAGAGGAGGTGGTGGTGGTGGTGGTGGTGGTGCATTTGGCTGCCATTTTTGGTTTGGAAAGGAGGGAACTTTCAAAAACGTACAGAGCGGCTTCCCCTTTTAAAGGGTTTTGAGTTCATTCCCCCATGTAAAAGTGGCAGGGAATAATGGTTTTTTGAAGAATAAAAAAAATCATCTTACTTATTTTTTTAAGGAGTTTTTAGAATTAAAAAAAAATCGGACACCTTTATATTTTTATGGATTTTATATTTATAATGATATTGAACCCCCATATAATGAACCCATCAATAATATATTATATTCTTTAATATTAATTTATATAGTTTTTTAGTATTTATTTGCGTAACTTTTATTTTAATAGAGCAAATATATATATATATATATATATATATATATATATATATTATTTTAATTAATTCAAACATAACTAAAACTAATTTATCATATCAAATTATTTACTAGAATGTCAAAATCCTTGATTCTACTTTCCAAATATAAAATATTATCATATTTACAATATTTAATTCAATTATATGTACCAAGCTTCATAGAAGTTAATATTTCTTCAATCAAATAATTGAATACATACATCTTATTATTATTATTATTATTATTATTATTATCGAATTAGACTACTCAGATATTTAATATAAGAATTTAAAATTTAGATTCTCTTTTATTCTTTTTTTTACTTTTTTAGAGTATATAAAAAAACACATCAGGCTTTAGCCGGAAAAATAGGAAAAGCTGATGATCCACTTGCACTTGCTGATGGATTCCGAAGCAATCAATGTAGCAGCCAAAATTGCAGCTGAATACATGCCGACGTACACCACTATTTTGCCTCCCCACTGACACAATCCCACTTTTTTTTCCCTGACCACGAGCCAAGTTATTATGCAACTTTTATTATTGTTAACTCATATTTGAACTATCATTAAATCTATAGTGAAGAGCTCGGATCAACACATAAATCTCTTTATTTTAAGTGAAGGTAAAGATTAATTCACAGGAATAACACGGATTGTTAATAATGATGTAACATAACAAATAGGAAGAGATACAATAAATTTAGGAGAGATCAAAGTATATAAAAAATAAATTATTAATAAAAATAATTAATTTTATTTTATCGATCTGAATAATTAGATCATTTATTAATTTTAAATATTTTAATTTATTTATTGACTATAAGTTATTAATATATATATATATATATATCTTGTACATATAAAAGTTGAAAATTAAGATCCTCAATCATCACGGTGCCGTTTGGATGCAGGAACTTAAGTTCATTATAATTTTCGAGAAGTAATCGATTAAACAAATAAATTTTGATGTCGTGTTTGAAAGAAAAAGCATAATGATGAAGAACTAAAAAGTTGATCAAATATTTTAATTCGATGAGTGTTTGGATAAACTTCAATAACTAAAAAATAATTATATTTTTTTAAAAATACAATAATATTAAATTAAATATATAATTATGATAATTGATTATTATTAATGTTATATGGTTATTGTGTAATTTATAATAAATTATGTTAAAATACTACTAATAATAATTATTTATTTATTTAAATAAGAAAATATAATTTAATATAATGTTATATTAAATAATACCTTTACACATTAAACATATTTTTTATAATTTGATCAAGAGCGAGCTAATAAACAAATTAATACTAAAAACTAATTAAGATAAGAAAAAAATATGTAACAACGAAAAAAGTTAAAATTGAAAAGCAAAGATAAAAGCAAAAAATAATAACATCAATTAATAACTTAATTGCATATAAAAAATATAATGTATTATCATATCAAATAATAACTTTATGTATTAAATAAAATAATTAAGATTTGATTAAAATCGAACTAACAAAAAATACAATACAAAATAAGTTAAAAAAAAGCAAATGATATTTTAATTTAGTTTTAATTAAATGTAATAATGTAACATAAAAAAACTCATATTATAATAAAAAAGAAAAGTTGATGTCAAACAATATTGTAATTAAATATAATAATTTAAATTAGTGTAATAATATTTTAATTAAGTGACTTAATTAGAAGGATGATTTAATTAAAAATTTAAGATAATATAAAAGTATAATACTCAAAATAAAATTTAGAAAAATAAAAGAAATTAAAAAATAAAAGCAATAAAAGAAACTTGGTTCCAAACTTAGGGAACTAAGTCAAGTTATTGCAATTGAAAAGAATTCATACTAATTAAGTTCTGATCATATGAGCTTTGATAAAAAATTGATTTTGATAATCTTTATAATTTTTTTTCATATATTTATTATAACTATCGAGAATTTTGATAGCCTAATTCTCATCTCCAAACGGGCCAGCGTGAATTCGTCGTGATAACAAATATTATCTGATATATATATATATATATATATATAAAGTAAAGGGAACGTGCAGTTAAGTTCATATCTATCGTGTATTCAATATTTTACGGTGGACAAGAAAAGTAGTACGGTGTTATCTAATTAAATAGGTAGCATCTTCATTTTTTTTATATATATATATAAAGTAAAGGGAACGTACAGTTAAGTTTAATACTTATGATGAGATTTTCTATATCAGATCATTATTATCGACAATATGCCATATAACTCTGCCACTGAAAATCATGGCAATCAATTAGTACCGTCAGATTATCGGTCAAACTAAAAACCAGCAATACTAGTTCTGACTCTTCTGAGTCTTCTGACTACTGATCTTCGCAGGCATAGTCAGTGCAAATTGTTATACTCAATGCTTTGAAATTCGGATCAGCTTCATAGATTCAAATTTCCGATACAAGTTGATAGATAAAATCGGCATGAATCGAAAAAAGAATCAAGAAAACTGAATTGAATCTAAAAGTCAATTCCAATTCGACTTTTCTTTCCTTTTTTATAAAAAAAATGATAAAAAACAGATTAAGAAATATAGAGTCACATCTTTAAAAAGCATATAAAATGAAATTTTGTCAGCTAAAAAAATATAAGAATTAATTGTGCAGATAATAAAAGGAAAATATCGGAGGATGGAAAAGAAACAACATGAGAAATACTCCAATAGAAGAAGGACAAAGAAGAATCAAAGAAAAACAAAATAGGAATGGTAAGAAGAACAAGAAATATGTGAATGAAAAAGAAAAAAAGAAAAAAATTAAGAGAAATAATTAAGGTCAATAATAAAACGAAGGATGGAAAATTTAATGCGAGTGTCAGTTACAAAACAAATATATGATTCTTATTATAATAATATTAAAAAATAATATATTGAATTTAATTAATGATAAATTATTATTGAAGTATTTTTCTATTATTATATATGTATTAATAATATATATATATATATTAAATAAAAAAATAGTTTAATTTGCTACCCAATTAACCCGCGATCGAATTGACACTTACACTATGTTTGGATTGAGGGTAATGGAAGGTAATGAAGGAGAGGGTAATAATTAACCTTGTTTGGATAATAATTTTTAGGAGGAGAAAGTTAAAAATTAACCTCATTTTCCCTCCTAACTAACTAAAATTGATTACCCCCAAATTGGAGTTGAACGGAGGGTAAAGAATTTTACCCTCCATTTCCTTCCCTCTCATTATCTTCCCCTCCCCTCCCTTCCCCTCCCCTCTTATATCCAAACATACCCTTAGGGTCCAACATAAATGAGCTGGCCTTGAACCAAGTTATATAACTTCACATGCAATGTGCTCATATGCAAAGTTCCAACTTGCATGCTACCACCAAAGTATCCGGAGTACTTACTTGGGGTAGAAAAAGGAAAGGAACAACAACAACAACATATGGAATGAGTCCAATGACAACACACAGCCAGCTTTCTAGTTGCATATAATGCTTGCACTTTTTTCCCTAGTAAATTAACTAAAAAAAAACAAAAGAAAAAAAAAACAAACCTTTTCTTGCATGTTGTAAAGCTCAACACATGCCTTTCTTATTACTAATAATGTCTTAAAAAATATAGTTATGGAATATGATAACTATATTGGCATATATACTAAGCTTTACACTCTTTTTTATGAGGCTGTGCATGGAGTTGTTGTGACGGTTTCCACATGAATAATATAAAGCTGCACTTGCACCTTTTAAGTAGTTAAATAAATCCTCCATATCTTACTAATTAATCAAAGTCGTAGGAGTCCATCAATCAAGTAGAGTTGCGTCTGAATCCTTATTATTATATCTTGATCAGTATATTAACCCTTGAGTTGTGCAACATTTAATTAACATGCGAATGGATTAATATATCTAATTATGGTATGTCACAAGCATAATTCCATGAAATAATTTAAAGATTTATGTAAGGACCCAAGATCGACGAGAACGAGAGTTAGATGATGAGAAAGAAAGTTAGTTTCACATGAATAAAATACGAAGATGGTCATGAGCTTATATGTAGCATCCTTCTTTATCGTTCAAAACATATTTTAAATTCGTGTGGATATGAACTCAAAGTGAACAATTTCTTGAATGTGATCAGGGGGCATTACAAAATGTATCAGAGTCAATCTCGCGTGTTCACTTGAACTATGTGGTACGAGACGACTCAACAAGGACGTTGAGCCCCGAAGGGAGAGATTATAAGGTTTCAAGATGGTGAGAATAAAAGTTAGTTCCACGCGGACAAAATACGGAGGTGGTCATGAGCTTAGTAGCATTCTCCCTTATAATTCAAAACGCATTTTAAATTCGTGCAGACAATGAGCTCAAAGCGAATAATTTTTTGAATGTGATAGGGGGCATTATAGAATGTATCAGACTCCTGTGCTCACTTGAACTATGTGGGACGAGACGATTCAACAAGGACATTGAGTCCCGAAGGGGAGAAGATTTTAAGGTCTTAAGATGATGAAAATGAAAATTAGTCCCACGTGGACAAAATACAGAGGTAATCATAAGCTTATATATAACATCCTCCCTTATCATTTAATATGTATTTTAAATTCGTGCGAGCCAAGACACAAAGCAAACAATTTCTTGAATGGATCGTGAGTCTTATGAGACGACTCAACGATGATGTTGAGCTCCGAAGAGGGAAAGATTAATAATTTTATAATATATATGAAATTAAGATATATTTTAAATTCGTGCGAGCCAAGGACACAAAGTAAATAATTTCTTGAATGTATCGTGAGTCTTACGAGATGACTCAACGATAATGTTGAGCCCCGAAGAAAAAAAGATTAATAATTTCTTGGGGCGTTATAATATATATGAAATTAAGATGCATTTTAAATTCATGCGAGCCAAGGATATAAAACAAATAATTTTTTGAATGGATCATGAGTCTTACGAGATGACTCAACGATGATGTTAAATCCCAAAGACGGAAAGATTAA